>JADRCD010214079.1:0-30863 GCA_019843815.1 Montemys delectorum
TCAACTTAGTCATCAGGGAAATGCAAATCAAAACAACCCTGAGATTCCACCTCACACGAGTCAGATTGGCTAGGATCAAAAACTCAGGTGACAGCAGATGCTGTCAAGGTTGTGGAGAAAGAGGAACACTCCTCAATTGCTGGTGGGATTGCAAGCTGGTACAACCACTGGAAATCAGTTTGGGAGTTCCTCTCAAAATTGGACATAGTACTACCAGTAGACCCAGAAATGCTCCAACATTTAATAAGGACACATGCTCCTCTATGTTCATAGTAGCCTTATGTATAATAGCCAGAAACTGAAAACAACCCAGATGTCCCTCAACAGAGGAATGGATACAGAAAATGTGGTACATCTACTCAATGGAGTACTACTCAGCTATTAAAAACAATGAAATTATGAAATCCTTAGGGAAATGGATGGATCTGGAGAATATCATCCTGAGTGAGGTAACACAATCACAAAAGAACACACATGGTATGCACTCTGATAAGTGGATATTAGCCCAGAAGATCAGAATACACAAAGTACAATCCACAAACCACAAGAAACTCAAGAAGGAAGACCAAAATGTGGATACTCCGTTCCTTTTTAGAAGGGATAACAAAATACCCATGGAAGGAGTTGCAGAGCCAATCTGAGAATACTCCACCTGTTGAGTAGGGGGAGGGAGGAGGGAACAGGGTTTATTTTATTTTATTTTATTTTATTTTGGAGGGGAATCCAGGAAATGACATATTATATCACATGTAAATAAAGAAAATATCCAATTAAAAAAAAGAAAAAAAGGAAATAAGCCTTGCAGGCTCCCTTTAAGAATGTGCTCTAAGGGTTGTTTGTTTGTTTATTTCACAAGGCAGAAAGAACGAGAGAGAAGGGTAAGGGCAGCCAGGTCATGCCAACCACACACTAGGGTGGACTAGAGTCCCTTCACCAGGAGCTCAGTGGCCATTCAGCCTGGCAGAAACAGCGAACCTTGGGTTTAGAGAGAGGTCTTGTCTCAAGTCAATAAAGGATAGGGATAAGAGGAAACTCAAGATCTTTCTCTAGCCCCCAAGAGTGTGCATGCACTCACACGCTCACGCACCAGAAACCACTGAGCTATATCCCTTGCCCTGAAAACTAACAGATTGAAAAACTTGTATTTTCAACTATGAACTTGATAGCTCTGCAATACGTAGAGCCTTTTTTGATGGGATCAGTGCATCAAGTGTGATTTGCAGAATCTACTATATGAGAAAATACAATACATAGCCAATATGAAGGACAATTACATAATTGAAAGATATGTTTGAAATATAAAGTAGAGTAGCATATCTCACTCTAACACTAAGAAAAAGTGTATGACTTCAGATTCACAGAGGAAGCCAGCTTTAAGAAGCAACTAAATGCTGAATTTTGGTAGGGTGTCAAAAATTATCCACCATTCCCTAAAAACCCTATTAAAACAAAAGAAAAGCCCTGTTTTAGAACTTTAGAACAGCAAACTATAACAGATTAAAAGCAACAACAAATATACAAATCTAATTGTTTGCAACAATCCATTAAATGAACTTATAAAACTGTTCAAAAACTCATTATAACCTTTTTAAAAAGTCATCAAAATAATTTTTTGAATTTCTAAACTATTTATTTATAAATTCTTTTTACATTGAGTTATGTGTCTTTATTTTTTTATTAGATATTTTCTTTATTTACATTTCAAATGTTATACCCTTTCCTGGTTTCCCCTCTGGAAATAAAAAACACTATTTCCTTCCACCTCCCCTGCTCACCAACCAACCCTCTCCCACTTCCTGTCCCTGGCATTCCCCTACACTGGGGCATAAAGCCTTCACAGGACCAAGGGCTTCTCCTCCCCTTGATGACCAGCTAGGACATCCTCTGCTATATATGCAGCTGGAGTCATGAGTCCCACCATGTGTACTCTTTGGTTGGTGGTTTAGTCCCTGGGAGCTCTGGGGGTACTGGTTAGTTCATATTGTTGTTCCTCCTATGTGGTTGCAAACCCTTGGTTGCAGCTCCTTGGGTCCTTTCTCTAGCACCTTCATTGGGGACCCTGAGCTCAGTCCAATGGATGGTTGTGAGCCTCTACTTCTGTATTAGTTGGGCACTGTCAGAGTCTCTCAGGAGACAGCTATATCAGGCTCTTGTCAGCCTGCACTTATTGGCATCTACAATAGTGTCTGGGTTTGGTGATTGTATATGGGAAGGATCTCCAGGTGGGGCAGTCTCTGGATTGTTCTTCCTTCAGTTTCTCCTCCATATTTTGTCTCTGCAACTCCTTCCATGGGTATTTTGTTCCCCTTTCTAAGAAGGATCAAAGCATCCACATTTTGGTCTTCTTCTTGAGTTTCTTGTGATTTGTGTATTGTATCTTGAGTATTCCCAGCTTCTGGACTAATTAACTTATCAGAGAGTGCATACCATGTGTGTTCTTTTGTGACTGGGTTACCTCACTCAGAATGATATCCTCCAAATCCATCCATTTGCCTAAGAATTTCATAAATTCATTGTTTTTAATACCTGAGTAGTACTCCATTGTGTAAATGAACCACATTTTCTGTATCATTTCTCTGTTGGGGGACATCTGGGTTCTTTCCAGCTTCTGGCTATTATAAATAAAGCTGCTACATGTTGGAGCATCTTCTGGGTTTATGCCCAGAAGTACTATTGCTGGGTACTATGTCCAATTTTCTGAGGAACCGCCAAAATGATTTCCAGAGTGGTTGTACCAGCTTGCAATCCCATCATCAATGAAGAAGTGTTCCCTTTTCACCTGAGATTTTTATCTTAGCCATTCTGATTGGTATGAGGTAGAATCTCAAGGTTGTTTTGATTTGCATTTCCCTGATGACTAAGGATGTCGAACATTTCTTTAGTTGCCTGTCAGCCATTTGGTATTCCTCAATTGAGACTTCTTTGTTTAGCTCTGTGGCCCATTTTTAAATAGGATTATTTGGTTCTCTGGAGTCTAACTTCTTGAGTTCTTGGTATGTATTGGATATTAGTCCTTCATCAAATGTAAGATTGTTAAAGATCTTTTCCCAATTTGTTGGTTGCCATTTTGTCCTACTGACAGTGTCCTTTGCCATACAAAGCTTTTCAATTTTATGAGGTCCCATTTGTCAATTCTTGATCTTAGAGCACAAGCTATTGGTGTTCTGTTCAGGAAATTTTCCCCTGTGCCCATGTGCTCGAGACTTTCCCCCACTTTCTCTTCTATTAGTTTCAGTGTATCTGGTTTTATGTAGAGATCCTTGATCCATTTGGACTTGAGCTTTGAACAAGGAGATAGATATGGATCGATGTGCATTCGTCTACGTGCTAACCACCAGTTGAGCCACCACCATTTGCTGAAAATGCTGCCTTTTTTCCATTGGATGGTTTTAGCTCCTTTGTCAAAGATCAAGTGACCATATGTGCGTGGGTTCATTTCTGGATCTTCAATTCTATTCCATTGATCTACCTGCCTGTCACTGTACCAATATCATGCAGTTTTTATCACTATTGCTCTGTAGTACAGCTTGAGTTCAGTGATGGTGATTCCACCAGAAATTCTTTCATTGTTGAGCATAGTTTTCACTATCCTAGGTTTTTTGTTATTACAGATGAATTTGCAAATTCCTCTTTCCAACTCTGTGAATAATTGAGTTGGAATTTTGATGGGGATTGTGTTGAATCTGTAGATTGCTTTCGATAGATGGCCATTTTTACTATGTTAATCCTGCCAATTCATGAGCATGCGAGACCTTTCCATTTTCTGAGATTTTCTTTGATTTCTTTCTTCAGAGACTTGACATTCTTGTCATGTAGATCTTTTACTTGCTTAGTTAAAGTCACTCCAAGGTATTTTATATTATTTGTGACTATTGTGAAGGATGCTGTTTCCTTAATTTCTTTCTCAGCCTGTTTATTTTTTTGTGTAGAGAAAGGTCACTGATTTGCTTGAGTTAATCTTATGTCCAGCTACTTTGCTGAAGTTGTTTAACAGGTTTAGGAGTTCTATAGTGGAATTTTTGGGGTCACTTAAGTATACTATCATATCATCTGTAAATAGCGATAATTTGATTTATTCATCTCCAATTTGTATCCCTTTGACTTGCTTTTGTTGTCTAATTGCTCTGGCTAGGACTTCAAGTACAATATTGAATAGGTAGGGAGACAGTGGGCAGCCTTATCTAATCCTTGATTTTAGTGGGATTACTTCAAGTTTCTCTGCATTTAGGTTGATGTTGGCTACTGGTTTGTTGTAAAATGCTTTTACTATGTTTATGTATGTGCCTTGAATTCCTGATCTTTTTAAGACTTTTATCATGAAGGGGTGTTCGATTTTGTCAATTGCTTTCTAAGCATCTAATGAAATGATTATATGTTTTTTCTTTAAGTTTGTTTATATAATGGATTATGTTGATGGATTTCTGTATATTCAACCATTCCTGCATCCCTGGGGTGAAGCCTACTTGATCATGATGGATGGTTATTTTGATGTGTTCTTGGATTCAGTTTGAAAGAATTTTAATGAGTATTTTTCCATTGATATTCATAAGGGAAATTCGTCTGAAGTTCTCTTTCTTTGTTGGGTCTTTCTGTGGTTTAGGTATAAGAGTAATTGTAGCTTCATAGAATAAATTGGTTAGAGCACCTTCTGTTTCTATTTTGAGGAATAGTTTGAGGAGTATTGGTATTAGGTCTTCTTTGAAGGTCTGATAAAACTCTGCACTAAACCCATCTGGTCCTGGGCTTTTTTTGGTTAGGATACTATTAATGATTGTTTTTATTTCAATAGGGGATATTTAGATAGTTTATCTGATCTTCATTCAACTTTGCTACCTGGTATCTGTCTAGAAAATTGTCTATTTCATCCAGATTTTCCAGTTTTGTTTAGTATAGTCTTTTGTAGTAGGATCTGATGATTTTTTTTTATTTCCTCAGTTTCTGTTGTTATGTTTGTTTCCCTTTTCATTTCTAATATTGTTAATTAGGATACTGTCTCTATGCCTTCTAGTTAGCTTGGCTAAGGGTTTATCTATCTTCTTGATTTTCTCAAAGAACCAGCTCCTGGTTTGGTTGATTCTTTGAATAGTCCTTTTTGTTTTTACTTGGTTGATTTCAGCCCTGAATTTGATTTCCTGCCATCTGCTCCTCTTGGATGAATTTGCTTCTTTTTCTTCTAAAGTTTTCAGATGTGCTATCAAACTGCCAGTGTGTGCTCTCTCCAGTTTCTTTTTGGAGGCACTCAGAGCTATGAGTTTTCCTCTCAGCACTGCTTTCATTGTGTCCCATGAGTTTTGGTATGTTGTGGCTTCATTTTCATTAAACTCTAAAACATCTTTAATTTATCTCTTTATTTCATCCTTGAGCAAATTATCATTGAGTAGAGTGTTTGTTCAGCTTCCATATTTATGTGGACCTTCTATTGTTTATGTTGTTATTTGAGGACCACCCTTAGTCTGTGGGGATCTGATAGAATCCATAGCATTATTTCAATCTTCTTGTATCTGTTGAGGCCTGTTTTGTGACTGATTATGTGATCAATTTTGGAGAAGGTACCATGAGGTGCTGAGAAGAAGATATGTTCTTTTGCTTTAGGAGAAAATGTTCTATAATATCTGTTAGATCCATTTGTTTCATAACTTCTGTTAGTTTCACTGTGTCTTTATTTAGTTTCTGTTTTCATGATTTGTCCATTGCTAAGAGTGGGGTGTTGAAATCTCCCACTATTATTATGTGAGGTGCAATGTGTGCTTTGTGCTTTAGTAAAGTTTCTTTTATGAATGTTGATGCCCTTGCATTTGGAACATAGATGCTCAGAATTGAGAGTTCATCTTGGTATATTTTTACCTTTGATGAGTGTGAAGTGTCCCTCCTTATCTTTTTTCATCACTTTAGGTTGAAAGTTGATTTAATTCGATATTAGAATGGCTACTCCATCTTGATTTTTGGGACCATTTGCTTGGAAAATTGTTTTCCAACCTTTTACTCTGAGGTAGTGTCTGTTGTTGTCACTAATGTGAGTTTCCTGTATGCAAAATGTTGGGTCCTGATGATGTACCCAGTCTGTTAGTCTATGTCTTTTTCTTGGGAAATTTAGTCCATTGATATTAATAGATATTAAGGAAAAGTAATTGTTGTTTCTTGTTATTTTTGTTGTTAGATTTGGAATTCTGGTCATGTGGCTATCTTCTTTTAGTTTTGTTGAGAGATTACGTTCTTGCTTTTTCTAGTGTGCAGTTTCCCTCCTTATGTTGGAGTTTTCCATTTATTACCCTTTGAATGGCTGGATTTGTGGAAAGATATTGTGTAAATTTGGTTTTGTCATGGAATAATTTGGTTTCTCCATCTATAGTAATTGAGAGTTTTGCTGGGTATAGTAGCCTGGGCTGGCATTTGTGTTCTTGTAGGGTCTGTATGACATCTGCCCAGGATCTTCTGGTTTTCATAGTCTCTAGTGAGAAATCTGGTGTAATTCTGATAGGCCTGCCCTTATATGTTACTTGACCTTTTTCCCTTACTGTTTTTAATATTCTTTCTTTGTTTAGTGCATTTGGCATGTTGATTATTATATAATGGGAGAAATTTATTTTCTAGTGCAAACTATTTGGAGTTCTGTAGGCTTCTTGTATGTTCATGCGCATCACTTTATTTAGGTTAGGGAAGTTTTCTTCTATAGTTTTGTTGAAGATATTTGCTGGCCCTTTGATTTGGAAATCTTCTGTCTCTTCTATACCTATTAACTTTAGGTTTGGTCTTCTCATTGTGTCCTGGACTTCCAGGATTTTTGGATTAGGATCTTTTTGCATTTTAGGTTTTGACTGTTGTGTCAATGCTTTCTATGGTATCTTCTGCACCTGAGATTCTCACATCTATCTCTTGTATTCTGTTGGAGATGCTTGCATCTATGACTCCTGACTTCTTTCCTAGTTTTTCTATCTCCAGAGTTGTCTCCCTTTGTGATTTCTTAATTGTTTCTACTTCTATTTTTAGATCTTGGATGGTTTTGTGTGATTCCTTAACCTGTTTGGTTGTGTTTTCCTGAAATTCTTTAAGGGATTTTTGTGTTTCTTCTCTAATGGTTTCTACTTGTTTACTTGTTTTCTCTTATAATTCTTTAAGAGATTTTTTTTTGTTTCCTCTTTAAGGACTTGTACTTCTTTTCCTGATTTCTCCTCTATTTCTTTAAGAGAGTTATTTATCCTTCTTAAAATCCTCTATCAGCATCACGAGATATGATTTTAAATCCAAATCTTGCTTTTCCAGTTAGTTAGGGTATCCAGGACTCGCTGTGGTGGGAGTACTGGGTTCTGATGATGTCAAGTAGTCTTGGTTTCTGTTGGTAGGATTCTTGCATTTGCCTTTTGCCATCTGGTAATCTCTTGTGTTAGATGTTCTTGCTGTCTCTGGGTGGAGCTTGTTCTTCCTGTGGGTTTGTAAGCCAGTTTTAACCCTCCTGGGAGTTCAGCTCTCTCCTGACAAGACCAGTGCACAAAGGTCTATGGATCAGCCATACCTCCTAGGAGCAGATGGATGCAGGACGGACCCTGTCCCAGCTACTCTGCTGCTTTGGTGGCCTGTGCCTCCTGGCTGGTCCCACCATAAGACAGTCACTGGAGAGAAAATGGAGATCTCACCTGAGTCCTGGGGTCAGAGCACTCCCTGGAGACCAGTACTCTGCTGGCAGGAATGGTACAGAGGGCTGTGAATCAGCCATAACTCCAGGGTGTAGACGGAGGCAGGATGGACCCTGTCGCAGCTGCTCTGCTGCTTCTGTGGCCTGTGCCTCCTGGCTGGTCCCACCTTAAGACATTCACTGAAGAGAAAATCATCAAAATAATTTATAATAGTTAAATGTCTCTTAAAAATATACATGATATCTTCTGAAGCTAAAAGAATTATTCACTCAACCAGTTGTTAAAATCTATTTTAAAGTAGAAAAAATCTCTTATGAAGTCCTTTATGAAAAGAAGTTGTGACAAGAACCATTCCATCTTGTCTAACCAATCTGATTAGACAGAAACCATTCCATCTCCAAGGGAGAATACACAGCATAACTTGCAGCTTCATAGAATGAATTGGATAGTGTTCCTTCTGTTTCTATTTTGTAAAGTAATTTGAAGGGTATTGGTAGTAGGTCTTCCTTGAAGGTATGATAGAATTCTGCACTGAACTCATCTGGTTATCTCTGGTGTTGACTGACTTGGGTGTCTTCGTCTGGAGCCTGCCTCCTGTGTCTCTGGGTCCTATGCATACTATCAGATCACCATGGATTAAGGCAGACTTTAATAACAACAAAAACAACAGAAAATCCACATACCCATAGAAACTGAACAACTTTCTACTCAATGATAACTTGGCCAGGGAAGAAATAAAGAAAAAAATTAAACATTCCTGAAATTCAATGAAAATGATGATATAGCATACCCAAACTTATGGGACACAATGAAAGCAGTGCCCAGAGAAAAATTTATATCACTAAGGGCCCTTATAAAGAAATTGAAGAGATCCTATATTAGCAACTTAACAGCACATGTGAAAGCCCTAGAACAAAAAGAAGTAAACACACCAAGCAGAGTCGACAGCAGGAAATAGTCAAATGCAGGGCCAAAATATACCAAATAGAAACAAAGAAAACCATACAAAGAATCAACAAAACCAAAAGCTGGTTCTTTGAGAAAATCTACAACATAGATAGACCCCTAGCCAAACTTACTAAATGGCCCAGAGACAGTATAGAAATTATCAAAATCATAAATGAAAATGTAGACATAACAGAAATGAAGGACATTCAAAAAAACCGCACCAGATCCTACTACAAAAGACTATACTCAACAAAACTGGAAAATCTGGATGAAATGGACAATTTTCTAGACAGATACCAGGTACCAAAGTTAAATCAGGATCAGATAAATCATCTAAGCAGGCAAATATCCTCCAAAAGAAATAGAAGTCATTAAAAACATCCCAACCAAAAAAAGCCCAGAGTCAGAATTTAGTTCAGAATTTAGTTCAGAATTTTACTGGATCTTCAAAGAAGAGCTAATATCAATACTCTTCAAACTATTCCATAAAATAGAAAAAGGAAGAACACTACCTAATTCATATCATGAAATCATAGTTACTCTGATACATAAACCACACAAAGACCCAAAAAAGAAAGAGAACTTCAGATCAATTTCCCTTATGAATATTGGTACAAAAACACTCAATAAAATTCTAGTGAGTTCGAGGCCAGCCTGGTTTACAGAGTGAGTTCCAGTACAGCCAGGACGACACAGAGAAACCCTGTCTCAAAAAAAAAAATTCTAGGAAATCAAATCTAAGAACACATCAAAATCATCATTCACCATGATCAAGTAGGCTTCATCCCAGGGATGTAAGATTGGTTCAATATAAGAAAATCCATTAACTTAATCCTCTACATAAACAACCTCAAAGAAAAAAAAATCACATGATCATTTTCTTAGTTGCTGAAAAAAACCTTTGACAAAATACAACACATCTTCAGGTTAAAAGTATTTGAGAGATCAGGAATTCAAGGCTCATAACTAGATATAATAAAAGCAGTATACAGCAAACCAAAAGCCAATATCAAACTAAATGGGGAGATACTTAAAACAATCTCACTAGATAAGGCTGCCCACTGTCTCCCTATCTATTCAATATAGTACTTGAAGTTCTACCCAGAACAATTAGACAACAAAAGGAGGTCAAAGGGATACAAACTGGAAAGGAAGAAGTCAAATTATCACTATTTGCAGATGATATGATAGTATACTTAAGTGATCCCAAAAATTCTACCAGAGAACTTTTACAGCTAATAAACAACTTCAGCAAAGTGTCTGGATATAAAATTAGCTCAAACAAAAAAATAGCATTTATATAAATGATAAACAGGCTGAGAAGGAAATTAGGGAACCTATATTCTTCATAATAGTCACAAATAATATGTAATGTTGGGGTAACTCTAATCAAACAAGTGAAAGATCTATATGACAAGAACATCAAATCTTTCAAGAAAGAAATCAAAGACCTCAGAAAATAGAGAGATCTCCCATGCTCATAGATGGGTAGGATTAACATAGTAAAAATAGTCATCCTACAAAAAAAGCAATCTACATATTCAATGCAATCCCCATCAAAATTCCAACACAATTCTTCAAAGACATGGAAAAAGCAATTCTCAATTTCATATCGAAAAACAAAAAAAAACCTAGGATACAGAAGAAAACTATTCTTAACAACAAAAGAACAACTGGGAGAATCACCATCCCCAACCTCAAGGTGTACTACAAAGCAAAAGTGATAAAAAACACATATTGGTACAGAGACAGATAGGTGTTTCAGTGAAATAGAATTTAAGACCCAGAAATAAACCTACATATTTATGGACACAATCTTTGACAAAGAAGCCAAAAATATACAATGGAAAAAAAGAAAGCATCTTTAATAAATGGTGCTGGTCTAATTGGCAGTCGGTATGTAGAAAAATGAAAATAGGTCCATATTTGTTATAGTACACAAAGCTCAAGTCCAAGTGGATGAAGGACCTCCACATAAAACCAGATACACTGAATCTAACAGAAGAGAAATTAGGGAAGATCCTCCAACTCATGGGCACATTTCCTAAACAAGATCAAGAATTGATAAATAGGACCTCATGAAACTGAAAAGCTTCTGAAAGGCAAAGGACATAGTCAATAGAACAAATCAGTAACCTACTGATTGGAGAAAAAAACTTCACTAACACCACATCCAATACAGGGAGCCCTTGCACAGAGAATCGAGCAAGCATGGACGGGGCCTCTCTGCCCCGTCTTCCAAGATGCTCTGTTTCTCCACGCTGCCCTGTACTGAGTCGGTCGGACTGGGCCGACAGGCCAACTAGTCAGTGAGGTGTGCGGCGCAGCTTCAGGCCACGTTTTGGGAGAGCAGATCTCTTCCCAAGTGTTAACAGCTCTAAGAACAGAAGGCTCAGACCCACGGAGTAGATCTTTCACATGCTTTACTTCCCTGGATACCATACATATATATAGTTTTGGGGGGTCATTCAGATTTCCACAGCAGTTATCTCTCATTGGTTTGGGCTGAGAATCTTTATTTGCATGTAAGAGGGCTTGACCAATATTACACACCTCTCCTGCTGAGGTTGTTGTGGGGGGGTTGGGCTGAAATTTGAGCCATTGGTCTGAGGCACAAATCACTGAACATCTACCCTCCCTTCTGGGCAAATGCTCAGTGGGTCTCCAGAGTTCCAAGGTGGCTGTTCTCCTGGACTCCAGCTGTCAGAATTTCCCATTGCCCCACAGAGATTAGCTTAAAAAGTACACAATACCCAGGATACAATCCACAGAACTCAAGAAGGTTAACAAGCCAAAGGGCCTAAGTGAGGATGCTTCACTCTCACTTGGGAGGGAGAAGAAAGTAATCATAGGAAGCAGAGGGAAGGAAGGACCTGGGTGTGAGAGGGGAGTGGGAACAGGGGAACATGGTCAGGTATTGGAGGGGGAACAGGAGAGAAGCCCTAAGGGCCTGCACAATGGATGGAAATATGTAACCTCTGGGGGTGGGAGGTGGGAGGTGGGAGGTGGGAGATTGTGACCCTCCTCTAGCTGAGGGCTGGTTCTGTCAGACACTGCCTTGCCACAAATAGCCACGCCTCTCTCCAAGTTCCTGTTATGCCGGAAGTCCTGCCTCCAGAGACTGAAGATGAAGCTGCTGATTGGGCTAAGAGTTGCTGACATACTTGGGGGAGGGGTTTCAGTCTAGCTACCTACCTGCTTGTAACAAGGAGAGTTCAAATAATGATGGTGGACTGAAAAGCACACCATGTCTTGGTCTCATTTTTTCAACCGCCTTCCCACATTCCGGTACCCTTAATTTTTCAGGCTCTGACTCCCATTCCAGAAGACCCATTCATGTGTGTGGCTGCAGGTAGCTATAAGAGGTAGGGGGTGGGAAGTGAGAGGTGGGAGGTGGGAGGTGGGAGGTGGGAGGTGGGAGACCCTCTAGAGAGTACCAGAGATCTGGGAGGTGAGAGACTCTCAGGACTCAAAGGGAGGGACCTTAGGTGAAATGTCCAACAGTGTGGAGAGGGAACTTGTAGAGTCTACCTTCAATAGAAAAAAAAAATGGGCATCAAGTGGAGTGATGCAGTTGCTATTCCACAGTCAAAAAGTCTGACCCATAATTGTTCCTGTCTAAAAGAACTGCAGAGAAAAATGTAGAAGAGACTGAGGGAAAGGAGGTTTAGTGACAGGCCCAACTTGGGACCATCTCAAGGGGAGGCTCCAAGGCCTGACACTATTACTGATACTTGGTGTGTTTATAGACAGGAGCCTAGCATGGCTGTCCTCTGAGAGGCCCAACAAGCAGCTGAGTGAGAAAGAGGCAGATACTTGCACCTAGCCAATGGACAGAAGCTAGGAACCCCTATGGTAGAATTAGGTAAAGGTTGGAAGGAGTTGATGAGGAGGGTAACTCCATAGGAGGACCAGCAGTCTCAACTAACAGAGACCCCTGAGATCTCTCAGACACTGAGCCACCAATCGGCATACACATATACAACAGAGGACTGCCTGGCCTGGCCTCAGTGAGAGAAGACAGAGGACCCTAACCTTCAAGAGACTTGAGGCCCTAGGGAATGGGAAGGACTGGATGAGAGGAGGGACATCTTGGAGACATAGGGGCAGAGGAATAGGATGAGGAACTGTGGGAGGGGGGAATGACTGGACTGTAAAAAAAATAAAAATTACACACACACACACACACACACACACACACATGCTGTAAAGATGGCTCAGTGGTTAACAGCACTTATTGTTCTTACAGAGGGACCTGGGTTCAGTTTCCATCACCCATGTGGCAAATCACAACCATCTATGGCTCCAATCCCAGGTGATTTGACACTCTTCTGGACTCCATGGACACCATGCACACACACATGGTACACAGACACACATGCAGGCAGAATACATTCATACATATAAAATAAAAACAAATAAATTCTTTTAAAAAATAAATAGAAGCCAGGCATGGTGGACCCTGCCTTTATTCGCAGCACTCAGAAGGCACAGGAAGGCTGATCTCTGAGTTCCAGGACAACCTGGTCTACAGAGTGAGTTCTAGGACAGTCAGGGCTACACAGAAAAACCCTGTCTCAGAAAACAAATGAACAAAACCCATAAACTGGAAAATCTCTCTCTCTCTCTCTCTCTCTCTCTCTCTCTCTCTCTCTCTCTCTCTCTCTCTCTCACACACACACACACACACACACACACACACACATACACTCACACACACACACACAAATAATATTTCATCTCAGTACTCCAGATACAGGCAGATCTCTGAATTCAAGACCATCCAAGTCTAAGGAGTTAGTTCCAGGACAGCCAGGGTTACATAGAGAAAGCCTGTCTTGAATCCCTCCCCCATCCCACCCCACTCCCCCAAAAATGATTTTAAAATTTGCTAAATATCAAATTTCCCCCCAAAACATTTAAAATGACATATAGGTTAACATAGTCATTGCATAGTGAATATACTTAATTTTGTTTTTGGAAGCAATACATACACAGAATTATGATGGGTCAGCTTGTAGTAAAATTTTTTAAAAAATTAAATGTAACTACTACGTCCTGGGTAAAGTTTTATACTGTAAGGACCCTGAGTCTATACGGCTCAGGGACACTGGGTGGCGGTTGTGCTAGGCCCTACTGCACTTGACAGGAAGAGGGCTCTTTGGCTAGAAACATGGCTCATTGGTTATGAGCAGAGTCTAGCAGAGGACTAAGCACCCGAATTAAGTGATGCAACTTCAAGCGATCCGGTGCCCTCTCCTGGCTTATATACATATATACACACATATATACACATACATACATACATACATACATACATACATACATACATGCATACATACATACACATATATGCATAATTCTAATTTTTTAAGTCTAAAAATATTAAGAATACAATCTAATTAAGGGGAGGGGCGGGAAGAGAGGATGAACCTCCCCCGCGCAGCTGCAGGATGAGTCGCCTGTACCAGGCACAGCTGTTCCCAGTCTACTCGGGAAGGGCTGGCTACTCAGAATTTGCAACCAATGGGCATTAAACACGTGCTAGTCTGAGAGTCCTCAAAAGCTAACAGCCACGTCTGTGGAGTAGAGATAAAATTGGCTCTCTTTTTGCGGTGGTTACCGGTTTGCAGAAAGTAGGATCTGCCTTTAGAGGTGAGCTCCTGGGTAATTTCTGCCTTATTCCCAGCGGGATCTCTTGGTTGCTTTCTCTTCACTAGCTAGGGCCTCTTTTTCAGGCCAGTTAATATTTCAAGACAATCCCACCACCACCCTCCCTCCCCACCCCCTGTCTTTTTAGACTAGTGAGAGCTAAGGAGCCAAAGATTCTTGTGTAAAAAATTAGTTACTACAATTTTACTTCTTAAAAAAAGCAAATCTGAAGAGTGTATGTATCCGGGGACATTTAGGAAGGTCCCTCGCCCTTCCCAGACTTGGATGTTAGCACTAGACAGGGAGCAGAGGACACAATGATAGAAACCTGGGGTGGGCCTATATCTGGGCCACATTTTGTGGGAGTGTGGATGTTGCTGTGTTACTTGGGTGGCTCACAAATTACGGTGACTGTGGACAATGAGTCAGTGAGACGCTATATGAGCTGCAAGATTGTGTGATGCAGTTGCAAAATGAGGAAACCGAGTCAGGGATCATTTATTTATCCACAGAAGCAAGTGGCAAGTTGCTTCTACCAGTTTGAAGGAGGGTTAGATTTGAAGCTCTGCACTCGTTTATTTTTTTTCTCTGTATGCCGGTTCTGGTATGGCACCTTGTGGAGGTCAGGGGGCAGCATGTAAGAGTTGCTTCTCCCCTCCCACGACGTGGGCTCTGGAGATCAAATTTGGGTCTTCGGGCTTGGTGGCAGGTCTTTGTACCCACTAGGCCCTGCAGTCTTCGCTGCTTCTATCAAATCGTTCCGCTTCTTAAAGTGGGATCAAGGGCTGTCTCTCTCTGTTGCCTGCCTTCGGATCCCTTTCCCCTAACTGGACAGCTTTGTCTAGCCTCAGGAGATGATCTAGTCCTACTACAACTTGCTCTGTGAGGGCAGGTTAATATCCATGGGAGGTTTCCCCTTCTCTAAGGAGAAAGGGAGAGGGACATAGGGGTGGAGACTGGGAGAAGAGAAGGCAGAGGAAGCTCGGATCCGGATGAAGAAACCGAGTTTTATCCACAGAAGCAAGTGGCAAATTGCTTCTACCAGTTTGAAGGAGGGTTAGATTTGAGCTCTGCACTCATTTATTTTTTCTCTGTGTGCCTTCATTCAGATCCCAAAGCGGATGTTCCAGGAAGTCAAAAACTATGTTTTGGCTAAAGCACTTGAGAACATTCCCGACTCTCTAATATATCAGAATGGAATCATCGACTCCCCAAAGCCAAGTTAAATAAGTAAGTTAATGAAAAAAATCATATACTTGGGAATATGATACTTGAGGATAAGCGGTGTATGGGACGGGGGCGGAGGGGCAGGAATGATAGTGGAAATACAGGCAAAGGGGCTGGGGGGGTTGTTTGCTCTTTACTTTTTTTTTTTTTTTGACAATGATTCTCAGAAAACAGTCCTCAGCTGCTTGCATTTCCCCAGCCCCCTCCCTGCCTCAGATTTATTAAACAGCTCTCAGCTGAATCTGTTCCCTCCTGACTCTAGGCTTTGGGGAGTTGGTGCTTCCGTTCTGATATATTAGAGAGTCGGGAATGTTCTCAAGTGCTTTAGCCAAGACATAGTTTTTGATTTCCTGGAACATCCGCTTTGGGATCTGAAGGAAGGACCAAATGCTATTTTTTTAAGTGCTTAATGTGAAATTAAGGGAGATGTTGTAAACATTCCCCCCAAACAAAACAAAGACCCAGCAGTCTCTTCTCTGGGAGACTTTGTTGGTCATTTCATTCCTAAAAAAGAAAAAAATAAAACCTCGCCTTCCTATTTTTACCCAAGGGTTTTGTCTCTTGGATGTCCAGTTTCTTCAGCCCTTCAGAGGAATTTCCCAGGGCATGATACACACATATATGTCTAACTCAAGTCCTGTGAATATGGCAACGTTGAGATTTCACAGTGAGAATTTTACCCTTTCACCACGTGGTTGGGAGATTTGTTTTCCTGTTTAGCTTTTTTCCATCTCCATATTTAAAAATTTATAGAAAATTCTAATCCTTTAAATTGTGCTCATCTTTTGTTTTGCTTTTTGTTTTGGTTTGTATTTTGCTGGTGTTTTGAGACCGGTCTCTCAAGCTCCACTAGCCTGGAATTCTCTGAGATCCACCGGCCTCTGCCTCCCAGGTGCTGAGATTAAAGGCTTGCGTCATCATATCCAGCTATTTTTTTTCTTTTTTCTTATTACTCTGTAGTTAAATTCTTTCTACAGAGAGATGTATAGAAAAAGCTTACTTCTTCCTAGCCTTCTAGGGGGTCGTTAGGTTTCTCTTTGTCTGGTTCTTGTTCGGTCTCCTCTGTCTTGGCTTTTACAAGGCGGGTGTGGAACGCAGAACCCACCCTGCCCCCTCCCTGGGTAAAGGGATTACAGGTGTGAGCTACCTTCAGTTCTGATTAGCCAGCTCAGTGTTGGATGGTCAAGGTTATTGGTGCTTTGGGATTGCTCCTTCATATATAAGCATGGATAAACCGTCTTGGTGAAATGTGTTTATTTCTAGTAGCATTTACTGAAATGGTGGTAAAGATTACCTTTCTGTACACATCCTGTCATTGGCCTATTTTACCCCACGCCCTCTATCAGGTGTTTATTGTAGCCCAGGGGCACTTTGCTCACCTGCATGTGGTGTTTAGCTTCTGACACCAGAGGCTCCTCTTTGCGTTAACTGCCAAGTGTTGGAAGGGTGCAGAGCCTCCTCTGGGTTGAATGAACTCAGGTGTCACTGACCAAGGTGTTTTCAGCAAGGCTGGGTGTCACGTTTGCATTTACAAGACTTCAATATTGCCCAGCTCCCTAAGGGAGTCTCCCTTTCCAGTGAAGTAGCCGTCCTCATCACAGGGGCCACAACAGCCTTGTCTAATGAATGCAGCATCAAAGACGTTCTCAGCTCGGTATGTCAAAAAAAGAAAATCCCCAGAATCCTTAATAATGATTTCATATTCAGTTGGAAGCCACAGATAAGTTGTTTAGGTGGCCCAATCTTCTGCTTATTTAAAGAAGTTGAACTGTTGATCGTTTTTATGGATTAATTAAATGTGTGAAAGTATTCTTCATCCTATGTCTCAAATTTACTAGCTCCAATTCATTGTTTTAAAAAGTTTGGTTTGGCTAGGGGGTGTACTGGGGGGAGGTGAAGGATGTGGAGGTGGGGTATGGAGGTATGGGAGGTGTGGTGTGTGTCAGCATCTGAGTGACATTGTCCTTTGACTTCCATATGAACAGCTTTTTTCTCTTTCCACCATGTGGGTCATCTGACTTGGTGGCAAGCATAGTTACCTGCTGTCTTAGTTAGGGTTCTCTAGAGTCACAGAACTTATGGTAGTCTCTATGTAGTAAAGGGATTTATTGATGACTTACAGTTTGTAGTCCAACTCCCAACAACAGTCACGGCAGCAGCTGTGAATGGAAGTCCAAGGATCTAGCAATTGCTCAGTCCCACAGGCAAGCAGGTGAAGCAGAGAGAGCCTTCATTCTTCCAATGTCCTTATATAGGTCTCCAGCAAAAAGTGTGGCCCAGGTTACAGGTGTGTGCCACCACACCTTTAACCCCAGATGACCTTGAACTCATAGAGCTTTCTATGTTAATCCTATGGGATTCGTAGCCACTATTCCTCAAGGTCTCCATGCCAAGATTCAGGTCAGAAACTTGTATCTCTCAGCCTCCAGATTAGGGCCACAGGTGAGCCTTCTAATTCTGGATTGTAATTCATTTCAGACGTAGTCAAGTTGACAACCAGGAATAGCCACTACAATCCACCCCTTGTCAACTTGACACAAATAATATCCCATGTCCACATGAAACAATAACAAAATCATGAGTACGCCTAACATGATATAACTATTTCTCGTATAATCGCAAACGCATTTATAAATTTACAATGTCCCTTGGGAACATTCTTTAGTGTCTCAACTTAAATACCAATTGATGTTAAAGAAATTGGAAGAAAAGTGTATTCTTAACAAAATAAGACAGAAGCATTCATATTACTTATAATCCTCATTTCTGCAACTGATTACATGGCCTTAGCTGGTATTTATAACTACCTTGCTCTACTACCCATTTTGTATTTCCTTCCCCCTCAGCAAGCACCTCAGCAAGTCTTGGCTCTTTTCCTGGAGGATTGACCCATACCTTCATTCCTGATGGGTCTGCATCCTTTGTCATCCTGCTTGGATTAGGCTATTGTAATTTCCTGTTGACCTTAATCACAGGACATGGAAGTACTAAGAGATGCCCTAAGGGATCTCTTCCACTCTAGACATAATCTTGCTTACCTCCATTGTGAAGAGGCAATCCGATTTCTCCATGGTAATCTGGATCTATCACTCCTCTTAATACTGTTATTCCCTTCTTAGCCTGTTGGTTTAAGGATATTAGAAGCCCAAAATGACCAAGGGGAAGTCTGAGCTTCCAGTTTAATGGAATGTTTGTTGTGGCTCCTGGTAGGAGAACTCCACCCTCTGGAACCAAAACTTCTAGGCCAGCAGAACCTAGAGTTGTGGGGACAGGAAGCAAAAATTTTCCTAGAGGGTCACTAGGAGTGATAGTGAGTGGAACTATTCCCTTTTCCACCCCTTGATTCTTGGGCCCATGGATCCTGGCTATGGGGGAAACTGTGCCATATATTGGACGCTGATTCAAAGCATATACTGCCTTCTGAAGAACTCTGCCCCAGCCCTCCATGCGGTTCCCACCTAATTGGCGCTGAAGCTGTGTCTTCAAAAGGCCATTTCATCTTTCTATCAGGCCAGCCACTTCAGGATGATGGGGAACATGGTAAGACCAGTGGATTCCATGATGATAGGCCCACTGTCGAACTTCTCTGGCTGTGAAGTGAGTTCCTTGGCCAGAGGCAATACTGTGTGGAATACCATGATTCAGTGAGTCCATGGATGGTGGTTTTGGCAGAAGCATTTCGTGCAGGAAAGGCAAATCTATAACCAGAATAAGTGTCTACTCCAGTAAGAACAAAACGTCCTTTCTATGGAGGAAGTGGTCCAATGTAGTCAACCTGCCACCAGGTTGCTGGCTGGTCACCTTGAGGAATGGTGCCATATCTGGGGCTCAGTGTTGGTTTCTGTTGTTGGCATATCTCGCATTCAGCAGCAGCTGTAGCCAGGTCAGCCTTGGTGAGTGGAAGTCCATGTTGTTGAGCCCAAGCATAACCTCCATCTTGGCCACCATGACCACTTTGTTCATGTGCCCATTGAGCAATGACAGGGATGGCTGGGGAAAGAGGCTGGCTGTCCACTGAATGGGTCATCTTATCCACTTGATTATTGAACTCCTCCTCAGACGAAGTCACCTTTTGGTGAGCATTTACATGGGACACAAATATCTTCACAACCTCTGCCCATTTGGAGAGATCTATCTATGCCTGGGCTGGCATTTGTGTTCTTGTAGGGTCTGTATGACATCTGCCCAGGATCTTCTAGTTTTCATAGTCTCTGGTGAGAAGTCTTGTGTAATTCTGATAGGTCTGACTTTACGTATTACTTGACTATTTTCCCTTACTGTTTTTAATATTCTTTCTTTGTTCAGTGCATTTAGTGTTTTGATTATTATGTGATGGGAGGAGTTTTTTTCTGGTCCAAACAATTTGGGGTTCTGTAGGCTTCTTGTATGTTCATGGGTATCTTTCTTTAGGTTAGGGAAGTTTTCTTCTATAATTTTGTTGAAGATATTTACTGGCCCTTTGATTTGGAAATCTTCTGTCTCTTCTATACCTATTACCCTTAGGTTTGGTCTTCTTGTTGTGTCCTGGATTTCCTGGACGTTCTGGATTAGGATCATTTTGCATTTTGCGTTTTCTTTGACTGTTGTGTCAATGTTTTTTATGGTATCTTCTGCACCTGAGATTCTCTCTTCTGTCTCTTGTATTCTGTGGTTGATGACTTCTGATCTCCTTCCTAGGTTTTCTAACTCCAGGGTTGTCTCCCTTTTTGCTTTCTTTATTGTTTCTATTTCCATTTTTAGTTCCTGGATTGTTTTGTTCACTTCTTCACCTGTTTGTGTTTTCCTGTAGTTCTTTAAGGAATTTTTGTGTTTTCTCTTTAAGGGCTTCTAGCTTTTTGCCTGTATTCTCCTGTATTTCTTTAAGAGAGTTATTTATGTCCTCCTCAAAGTCTTCTATCACCATCACAAGAAGTGATTTTCGATCCAAATCTTGTTTTTCTGGTGTGATGGTATATCCAGGACCTGCTATGGTGGGAGAATTGGTTTCTGATGATGCCAAGTAACCTTGGCTTTTGTTGCTTATGTGTTTATGCTTGCCTACCACCATTTGATTATCTCTAGTGCTATCTGCCCTTGATATATCTGACTGGAGCCCATCCTTCCTGTGATCTTGGTGGTGTCAGAACTCCTCAGAGTTCAGCTGTCTCTGTGATCCTGTGATTCTGTGATTCTGATATCCTGAGATCCTTGGTGTGTCCGAGCTCCTGGGAGTCAAGCTGCCTCTGGGACTCTTGAGATCTTAGTGTGACCAAACTCCTGGGATGTTGTGGTCCTGGGCAGGTTAGAGTTCCTGGGAGTGGAGCTTCTTCTGAGTGTTTTGGGACTGGCTGCCAAGTTAGCACCCAAGGTCTGTTCATGGCACCTCTGATCCTATATGATCCTGGGTGTGTTAGAGCTCTGAGAGTGGAGCTTCCTTTGGGTGTTGTGGTACTAGCTGCACATTCTGCACCCAAGGTTGGCTCAGGGCACCTGCTCAGACCAGAAGGAACCTGTGCCACTGGTTGCATGGAGTTCCTAGGTGCCTGGGTCTGGCTCATCCCAGTAACTCTTGGTGTTGGGGCAGATGCTGTGTTTTCCTCACTACTGATCCTGTGATCCTGGGAGTATTAGAGCACCTGGGAGTGGATCTTCCTCTGGGTGTTGTGCCTGGTGATACAATTCCAAGAGAGATTTTGTCTCAAACTCCTAGCTTGTAATCTCAGCATTCAGCAGGAGGGTCAGAAGTTCAAATATCATCTTAGCTCCTTACCAAGTGCAAGCCCAGATTTTGATACATGAGGTCCCATTTAGAGAGACAAATATCCTGATGTTGTATTTCATCTGAGTTATTTTGGGTTTAGATATAAAGAAATTTGTGCATGCAAACATTTTAAACTTTGGTGCAGCAGTTCTCTCAAACTCTTGGGATGCTGTGGTCCTGTGGGTTGTGACCCCTTTGGAGGCCAGCCCTTTCACATGGGTCACCTAAGACCATTGGAAAACACAGATGCTTACATAGGATTCAGAACAGTAGCAAGATTACAGTTATGAAGAAGCAACAAAAATTTTATGGTAGGAGACACCACAACATGAGGAACTGTATTAAAGGTTCTCAATATCAGGAAGGTTGAAGACTACTGCCTCAGTTCATCTGTTGTCTTCAACTTAAAATATAGTCACTTTTTAATGATTTTTATCCTTTGAATATTTTACATATGTCTGCTGTGTGTTTTGATCATATTTACCCCCTACTACCTCTCTCCATGTCTTCTCAAGGCTCTTCAATCTGTCTCCCTTTCAATTTGTTATCCTCTTTTTTTTAATAACTAGTTTTGTTTTGATTTTTAAGATAGGGTTGTGCATCTCTCATTCTGAAACTAGCTGGGTAGCCCAGCTGGCTTCAAACTCTCAGAGATCCACCTGCCTCTGCCTTCTGAGTGCTGGGATTAAAAGGTGTGCCATACCACACCTGACCCATCAGACCCTTAATTCCTGCTACTCAAAAGTGACACCTGCTCCTGGTCTGACCTTGTTTTCTGCTCTCTGCTCTTCGCAGACACTGGTGATCGCTAGTGGTTGTGTATGTGCAGAATGCATGAGGTTCGGACTTAAGTCTCTGGTAGTGTGTGCATAGTGTGAGGCTTAGCTTCTGGCTGTAGTGTTTGCTTAGCATTTGTGAGGCCCTGGTTTCCATCCCTAGGAGGTTGTGTGTGCACATGTGTGAGGCTCTTGACTTCAATCTCTAGAGGTTGGGTGTACACATGTGTGAGGCTTTTGACTTCAATCTCTATGGGTTGTGTGTGCACATGTGTGAGACTCTTCAATCTCTAGGGGTTCTGTATGCTTAGCATGTATGAGGCTCTGTGTTCAACTCTAGTAATGGCATGTTCATGAGGCCCTGGCTTCAATAGCATTTATGAATTTTTTCTTGATTTTTTTTTTTCTTGATGAAGCCATAGTCCTTTAAAAAATTGACTCTGTTGGTCTTAAAAAATCCCCCATGTCTGCATTTCAGGCCCCTGAGCTTGGCTATTCATAGCCACAGACCTAAGTGCATCATTAGTTTTTGTTTTCAAGGCAGTGGGCAGGTATCATTTTTGAATAGCAGGAGTCCTTCCAGAGTCTCATGATGAGCCAGTCACGAGAGTACACACTTTTAATCCCAATGCTTGGATTGAGAGACAGAGATGGACAGCTCTCTTGAGTGTGAGCCAGCCTAGTCTACATAGTAAATCTTAGATCAGCCAAGATTATATAGTGAGACCCTGTCTCAATGTAGTCTGTGCTGACTCCTAGCAGCCCCCTTGTTGGCCACTTATATAAATCCACTTACTGTTCATGATGGCCTCAGAGAGATGGGGCCCCAATTTCCAATTCAGAAAAGAAGATGCAGCCTCGAGCATGGGCTCCGTTACCTGTCCTGGAGAGTTGAGAGTAATTTCAAGTGTTGGTAACACCTTACACTTTTCTTATGACTGCTAAACTGTTCTATCATTAAGAACATTGAGAAGCACCAAGAAGTCATGAGAGGAAATGTAAGACTGTATACCATAAAACACATAGAGCTAGTGCTTGATGAACCAAATCTGTCCCATGGGGATGGTGATATAGACCAGGGTTAGCACACACTCATGGCCTGCTTAGTAGAGACTCCTTAGCCTGTTTTAAAGTATCTATCTCTTGGAGATTTAAATTTTTTCTGAGTATGTGTACATGCCATATTGCATGTGTAGAGGTCATAACAACATGTGTGGAGTAGATTTCTGTTCTTCCATCCCTTTACATGGGTTCCAGGGATTAAACTCAGGCCACCAGGCTTCTATGACCAGTGCCTTTACCTCTGAGCCATCTTGCTGGTCCCATTAGAGTTTTCTTGTCTACATTTTAGGTCACTTATTGGATCCATATTTTAGTTTTTTATTTTATGTATGCATGCCTCTGGAGATCAGAGGGCAACTTTCAGGAGCCAGTTCTCTCCTTCTACCATGTAAGTCCCATAGATCAAACACAGCTTGTCAGGTTTGGCAGCAAGCACCTTTACCCATGGACTCATCTTTCCAACTCCTGAATTCCTTTTTCTCTCCCACTCCATCCCTTCCTGCCCTTCCCTTTCTCTTTGTCTGTCTCTGACTCTGTGTGTGCTCATCTGTGCATCTGTGTGTGTGTGCGTCTGTGCATGTGGGTGTGTCTGTGTGTGTGCATGCGCATCGGTGTGCATCTGTGTGTGTGTGTCTGTGTGTGTGTGTCTGTGCACATCTGTGTGTGTGTGTGTGTCTGTGTGTGTGTGTCTATCTCTGTGCGTGTGTGCCTCTGTGTGGGTCTGTGTGGGTCTCTGTGTGTCTGTGTCTCTCTGCGTGTGTTTCTTTGTGTGTGTGTGTGTGTGTGTGTGTGTGTGTGTGTGTGTGAGACTTCCCAGAGATATCAACCAAACATGGCATATCGAATTGGAATAAGACTAGGCAACTTCTCTGTTATTAAGGATGAATGGGGTGACCTGTGGGAGGAACAGGGTCCCAAAAGCAGCAAAAGATTCACAAACAGCCCCCAGTCCCATTTTTAGAGTTCCACAGACACCTCAAGATAAACAACCACAGCATGTATGCAGAGAACCTAGTGCAACCCCATACAGATCCCATGGTTGCTGCTTCAGTGAGCCCTGCTTAGTGGGTTCTGTGGGTCATGTTCTCCTGGTGTCCTTGATACCTCTGACTCCTACAATCTTTTCTCTCCTACTTCTGCATGATTCCCAAAGCTCTGCCTAATGTTTGCCCATGAGTCTCTTCATCTCATCTGTTCCCATCAGCCACTGGATGAAGCCTGTCTGATGACAATTAGGCTCCTGTTTACAATTATAGCAGATTATCATTAGGAATCATTGACTCTTGACTTTTTTTTTCTAGTCATGTTCTATCCTAGGTCTCAGGCCAGCCCTCCAGGCAGTGTCAGATGTGGGCTCCCTCTGGTAGCATGGGTCTCAATCTGGATCAGTTATTAGTCATTGGGTTGGCCACTCCCCCAATTTCTTCACCACCTTTACCACAGCACATCTTGTAGGCAGGACAAATTTGTAGATTGAAGATTTTGTAGGTTGAAGGTTTTGAAGCTGGGTTGGTGTCCCAATCCCTCCACTGGAAGTCTTGACCTGGTTACAGGAGATGGCAGTTCAGGCTCTCAATTAGTGTCAACCATGTAGATTTCCAAGGCATTTTCACCATATTAGGTTTTTACCCTATCCCCATTTGCCCCCATAATTCCACTTGTCTCTCCCAGTATTCTCTCCTCCTCACACCCCCTCCCCAAATGCCTCCTGTTCTAGCCTACCCTCATTCTCCCAACAATGTCTATTCTATTTCTCTCCCAGGGAGATACAAGAGTTTTCCCTTGAGCCCTCCTTGCTACTTAGCCTCTCTGGGTTTGTGGATTGTAGCATGGTTATCCCTACTTTACAGTTAATGTCCACTTATAAGTGAGCACATATCATGTTTGCCTTTCTGAGTCTAGATTATCTCACTCAGAAAAAAACTCACTTTTTTTTCTAGTTCCATCCATTTGTCTAAAAATTTCATGAATATTTAACTGCTGGATAATACTCCATTGTGTAAATATTCCAGTTTCTTTATCGATTCTTCAGCTGAGGGTTGTTTCCAGCTTCCGTGAACATAGCAGAGTAACTGCCCTCATGGTATGATGGAGTGTTCTTTGGCTATATGCCCAGGAGTGGTATAACTGGGCCTTGAGGTCGATTGATTCCAATTTTCTGAGAAATATTGATTTCCACAGTAGCTGTACAAGTTTGCAATCCTACCAGCAAGGTGTGTCCCCCTTGTTCCACATCTCACCAGCGTGAGCTGTCACTAGTGTTTATCTTAGCCATTCTGACTGGTGTAAGATGGAATGTCAGAGTCATTTTGATTTGCATTTTTGTTATGACTTACGATGTTGAACCTTTCTTGAAGTCTTTCTGGGCCATGTGAGATTCCTCTGTTGTGAATTCTGTTTAGATCTGTACCTCAATTTTAATTGAATTATTTGGTTTTTTAATGTGTGGTTCTTGAATTCTTTATATATTTTAGAAATTAGCTCTCTGTCAGATGTGGAGTTGGTAAAACTTCCCATTTTGCAGACTGCCATTTTGTCCAATTGATGGTGTCCTTAGCCTTACCAAAGGTTTTCAGTTTCATGAGGTCCCATTTATTTTTGATTTTTTTTAGTGCCTGTGCTATTGATATTCTGTTCAGGAAGTGCTAATGGGTTTGGGGTGATTCCCCACGTTATTAGTTAGGTTCAGCATATTTGTGTTGAGGACTTTGATCCACTTGGACTTGAGTTTTGTGCAGGGTGATAAATATGAATCTATTTACATTCTCCTTTGCATTTTTACATCTGGGCCTTCAGTTTGATCCCATTGATAAACCTGTCAGTTTTTATGCCAATACCATGTGGCTTTTATTACTATAGATCTGTAGTAAAGCTTGAAATAAGGGATGGTGATACCTCTTGAATTTCTTTTATTGTACAGGATTGTTATAGCTATCCTAGGTTGGTTCTTCCATAGGAAGTGAATATTATTCTTTCAAGGTATGTAAAGAATTGCTGGAATTTTTATGAGGATTGCATTGAATCTGTAGATTGCTTTTGGTAAGATGGTGTACTGGCTAGTTTTGTGTGTCAACTTGACACAGGCTGGAGTTATCACAGAGAAGTGAACTTCAGTTGGGGAAATGCCTCCATGAGATCCAGCTGTGGGACATTTTCTCAATTAGTGATCAAAGGGGTGGTGCCATCTCTGGGCTGGAAGTCTTGAGTTCTATAAGAGAGCGGGCTGAGCAAGCCAGGAGAAGCAAGCCAGCAAAGAACATCTCTCCATGGCCTCTGCATCAGCTCCTGCTTCCTGACCTGCTTGAGTTCCAGTCCTGATTTCCTCTGGTGATCAACAGCCATGTGGAAGTGAGCTGAATAAACCCTTTCCTCCCCAACTTGCTTCTTGGTCATGATGTTTGTGCAGGAATAGAAACCCTGACTAAGACAGATAGCCATTATTACTTTATTAACCCTACTAATCCATAAAAACAAGTCTTTGTTTTAATTGTGGGTGTTTCCTGAGGAAAGAAACCTAAGGTTGACCTCTGGCATCCACATCCACATGTACACACATATTTAACACTTATCACATACCACACACGTCTGTATATGAATAATTCTTCTACATTGTCGAGACAGAAGTGTAGAAGGGTTATTTTGAGTTTCTGAGCCCTAGTTGAGTGGTCTCTGTGCCTGTCCTTATACAGCCATCCAGACTGGCTTAAATGTTTTCTTTCTGGCTATCTGACTCAATTTATCTGCAAGTTTTGCGGGGCAAGGATTCTTGATTACAATGATTCTATCATGAATTTTAAAACAACCTTGAACATTTCTTGGAGGAAAATGATCAGGTAGGCTGTTTATATTGACTGCATTAAATTGCATCTGTGTTTGGGTAGAAAGCTGGTATTAATAAGGTTGAATGTTGAGGCTTATCTTGTTCAGTCATAGAAAGGCTTCCTGTACTAGAGCCAGAGTTCATTTCCCAGAACCTGACTAAATATGACAAGTGAGAGGTGTATGTGCCTATAAAACCACCACCAAGGAAGCTGAAACAGGAGGAAGATCACTTGGCCACTTTTCTGAAGAACCCAGGGTTAGGTTTCAGGTGACACTTGCCAGATCATATCTTTAAGTCTAGTTTCAGGAAATCTGTCCTCTTGTGGTCTCAGGAGGCACAGCCTACACAGGTTACAGGGACATACATACAGGTAAGGCATTCTTAAAGATAAAGACATTTTTAAACATTAAGATTCAAAGTAACTGAGAACGACATGAAGAGTCAAACTCTGGTCCATATATGTGCACATAAATGGGCACGTGGACTTCCCCACTTGCATGTCCCCACAGAGAGAGCTCTGAAAGCCACGCAGAGGACAAGCTCCTCCATAAAAGTGATTCCAAATGCTAACACTTATTGCTCCTACCCAATCTCTGATGCAATTTTAAGTGTCTTGATGTGGCACAGGCAGCCACAGCTGCATGACATCATGTGCCCAACAGCTATATTATGTCCAGAGAACAGCAGGTCACAGCTCTCCTTCGGATCCTCTGTTCCCTAAGGGTGGTATTAGTTAATACAAATGGTATCTCAGCTTTGAACAAAATAGAAGTCACATTCGATTCAGGGTACCCACAGTCACGTGGCTCATATCTTTCCTTAACCTCTGTTCCACAAAGTTTGATGGCCTCTTCTGGCCTGCAAGGGAACCTGCATACACACATAGACATGTACACAAAAATGCATGATTTTTTCAAAAAAATCAAGTAGGTACCTACAGAGGAAAGAGACCGTGGTTAATACCCATTTACCCACACAAACACACACAAACTTGAAGACAGCCGTAATTATAAATATCAAGTGGATACACAGTTCTGAAATTTGAAGGCATTGAGGTAGACTAATGAAGATGAACCAACCTTTAATGCCTGTGACCCGGCACCTCATTGTGACACCTAACTAAGCCACACAGAAGAACTAGTGCAGAATGCATGTGTTAGGTTCCAAATGCGGGGCATCTTCGTCTGCCTATCTCTGCTGCTTTTTTGTACTTCTGAGGCAAAGCGTTTGACTTCACAGACTACTTGGGGCAGAAACTAAGCAGAGGCTTGATGAAAACCCCTACGTAGTTTCTACAGCTTGGGTAATTAGACTGACTTATTAAGTCCTCCTTTCTGTTGCAGAAATCCCAGAAAAAGAAAGGAAAGCAATTCTGAAAGACCATGGATCAGAAGAGGAACAGAAGTCAGGTTTGCAGGCTGAGTGGGGGTGTAAAGATGTGTATACTTAAAGCCACATATTTTATAGGTTTTTGTAGAGAGCCATACCCAAGCTGGCTCAATTGCCATTACAACATGGCGCCGGCATCCAGTGTCCTCTCCCTGTAAATAAGTAGTCTGCGCATGTGCTAAGGGCCAGAGTACGCCAAGTCACAGCCCATCCCGGGGTGTCACATGAGGTAATGAGCAAACAGCCAATCAGAAATGAACACGCTGCTCCAGGGTGTATATAAGAAGTGCCTTTTCGGGGCTTGGGGTCTTCCTCTTCACATCACAATAAACACTTGCTGCAGAAGGATCCTGGTGTCCGCGTGCGTTCTTGCTGGTGAGACGATTGCGCGGATCACAGTTGGTGCCGAAACCCGGGAACCCACCATCGCTGGCGCCGAGGAGACCCTCCGTTCACAGAGAGGATTCAGAACTGCAGGATGAAGGTAAGCTCTGAGAGGTATGTTTGGTCTTGATCTCTTTCATCTTTCTCCTTGTTTAGCAGGTGCATTAGAAGCTTCGATTATTGTTTTGTTAGCGCTCTCTCTTATTCTTTTGGTTTCGTTTTGCTTACAAGACAACATGTCAGAAACAGAGCGGGATAGGAGACTAGGAGCTCAAAAAAGGAAAGGCATGCCTAAGAAAAGAGACCCTTCCAAAGACGCTCAGTCCTCAGAAGCAATAGATAAGGGAAAGGACGCCCTGGGAGAGAAGCGTATGAAGGGAAAGGCCTGAGAAAAGAGATCTCTTTATCCAGTAAAAGAACTGGAGGTCTTGGGGCTTGATAGCTCTGAGTTAGAGGAACTAAGTCCCTCCAAGGAAGAAGACCTAGATGAAGAAGCAGCCCGCTATGAGGAGGAAAGGTACCATCCAGATGGGTGGCAAAATCGAAAGCAAAAGAAGGCGGGGAATAGGAACCACGTGGCTCCCTGGCCTGTGACGAACTCCCAGGCAGCAGTTCTGGCAGTAGTCCCCAGTGCTCCTCCACCCTACGCAGACAAGTGCTGTTCGGACTCTTTCCTTTCAAAGGAAGATAAAAGAAAGATGTTACAAGCCTTTCCAGTGTTTGGGGCTGCAGAGGGAGGTTGCGTCCACACACCGGTAGAATATACCCCTATTAAAGAACTTGCTGAATCAGTTCAGAAGTATGGGTTTGATGCCAATTTCACAGTCATGCAGCTCGAGAGACTTGCCACTATGGCAATGACTCCGAATGATTGGCAAAATACAGTAAAAGCTGCCCTCCCTAACATGGGACAATATATGGAGTGGAAAGCCATGTGGAATAATGCTTCTCAGACGCAGGCAAAAGCCAACGCTAACTCGGAAGGCAATCAATGGCAATTGACATTTGACCTGCTAACAGGGCAGGGACAGTTTGTTAATGATCAGACAGACTACGATTGGGGAGCATACGGCCAGATCTCTGCTGCTGCTATTAAAGCATGGAAAGCCCTCTCAAAGAAGGGGGAGGCTGGGGGAAATTTAATGAAAATATTACAAGGCCCCCAAGAGCCATTCTCAGACTTTGTGGCTAGAATGACAGAAGCAGCAGGCAGAATTTTTGGAGACCCAGAGCGAGTTAAACCACTGATAGAACAACTGGTGTATGAACAGTTTTGTTGCCAAATGGAGGTGACCCACCTGACGGGCCTTCCATACAATCCTCAAGGACAAGGCATCATAGAATGGGCTCATCGCATGCTAAAATCTTATCTAATAAAATATAAAGGGGGAGTCGAGGAGGTTCTACCCTTAGTGCCACGAGTAACCGTTTCTATAGTACTCTTTACTCTTAATTTTTTAAATCTGGATAGTCAGGGCCATTTGGCTGCTGACTGCCATTGCTTAGAGCCTGATAGGCCAAAAGAAATGGTCAAATGGAAGGATGTCTTAACTGGCCAATGGAAGGGCCCGGATCCTATCTTGATAAGATCCAGGGGAGCTGTTTGTGTTTTCCCACAGGAAGAAAACAACCCGTTCTGGCTGCCGGAGCGATGGACATGAAAAATCCTCATCACAGAAGATGGCTCCCCAGAGGATATCCCAGAAGATAATTCCTGTCCTCATCTTGGCTCTTCAGAATATTAGAAAGATTGAGAGCTGCAGTGGTGGCCATAAATTCGACACGAGTGGATCCGTCCCTGGCACAAGGATTTACTAAATTTACCTCCTGGATTTCTTCAGCCTTTTCTTTCCTTAAGGAATGGGTGGGAATTGGCCTGTTTGGTGTTGCCTTGTGTGCTGGCTTAGTGTTTCTTCTCTGGATGGTTTGCAAACTCAGAGCCCAACAAAAACGTGACAAGGTAGTAATTGCCCAAGCATTTGCTGCACTAAAGCAAGGAGCCTCTCCCGATATTTGGCTCAGCATGCTAAAAACAAAATAAATACTTAAAAGCTAATGGTCAGCGAGACTTAGCTCTTGCACCCCGTGGGGTCTTATCCCATTGCACACGGGAGAGTGAGTCAAACTGCCATATGTCCTCGAGGCCCGCTGCCTTTGGCCCCTACGATGGGATTAGGCTGATGCCATAAACCAGGAGCACACCAATGAGTAGTGATCCAAAGGATCCCACC
>JADRCD010214081.1:12740-31893 GCA_019843815.1 Montemys delectorum
CTCTCACCTGCAAATGAGGGGTATAGTGTCTAGTTCCTGATGCCATATGGGGATCTGATGAAGGCAGCAGAGCTGGGTGCAGTGGCCAGCATGGGGCAGGTCCTGCACAGATGCTCTCATGGCTAAATAGGTGGCTGTTTGGCCTGTGTGGAGTCTGCCTGAAGGCTCAGCTTGTAAAGACACTTGCTGGCCACCAGAGTTCAACCCCCGGAACCTACATGGATAAAAACAAAGGGCCGATTCCTGAAAGTTGTCTCCTGGCCTCCACACTCACACTGTGTCACAAGGACTGGAATAAAACCAGACTGAATGGTAAGCATTTCACTTACAAGCTCCGCACATGAGAGTAGATATGAGAAGATACTCTGGGAAAGCTGCCTGGCTTGACTCCATAAGCTCTGGATTCAATTGAGAGAGCCCCTGACTCAACATAAAAGGGGAGAACCATCAAGACAGACATGAGTGGCAACCTCAGGCATGCACATGTACGCATACACACAGAGACATGCACACAGAAAAGCACATACAGACATATGCACACAGATAGGCACACACACATGCACACATGTACACACATCTTACCCACATGCATCTTCACACATGCAAACACATATACCCATGTACACACGCACACTACACACACATGTGTGACAAGATAACTAGAGAGGCAAATCTATCTCATGCTTTGTATGATTGTCTGATAAACATTAGTTCCCCAGGGTGAGCTTTGGTTTGTCATTGAGATTTTATAAGGGGGAGGATAGGATAAACATTGCTTATGGCTTCCCAGGAGAGGAATTCTCACAACAGTGGGATATTTTTCCTGTGTCTTTCATTCATAGGGCGAATATTTCCTTCTACTCTGTTGTCTTTGACTCTGCCCTATCCTTCCTCATCTTCACAGGCTCATACTTACTAGCTCCTATGTAGCCCCAAATCGTCAAAAGACATTTCCCCTCAGGCTATATTTTCATCTAAGACTTTTATTGTTTCTTTTCTTATATTTAATTCCTTAATGCATCTTAAGTATTTCATGAGGCATGAAGTGAGATAAAGCTCTAGCTTTTCTACCTTTCCCCAGCAGTTACTCTTTTTATCTAATGTCTCTTTAAGAAGAACCTATTGTTTTTCTCAGTGACAAGAATTGCCAGTTTCACGGAATCAAATACTATGTGTCTGAGGACTGTTCATTGGAAGCTGTCAGGACAGACCTAACTCAATCATGTATTTCAGAGTTCAAAGAGTGCAGAAGGAAGCTGAGTGTCATTGTGCACAAATGCGTCCCGGCATCCAGGAAGCTGAGGCCAGAGGGCCATGAATTCCAGGTCAGTATGGGCTAGAGAGTGAGAGATCAGACTCAAAACCACCACAACAAAAGCAGACACACAGAAAGGTTGGCTCAGTAGAGACTGGTGTTGGACACCAACATCTACCCTCCTTTTTCATGGTAAGTGCACTTCCCAGCATCACTTGCGGCAGCTGTGTACTGTGATTGAGATCAAAGCCATAGACCATGAGACAATCCTTCCAAGCCTGGCCCAGGAGATGTACCCTGCATCCTGCTCCAGTTCTGTCCCCTTGCTTGAATGGTGATCACACACTCTGAAGTCTTCTGCTAAGTCTTCCTGTTATGCTGAAAATGGACTAAGCCTCTGAAACTGTAAGCCAGCTCCTATTAAATGTTTGCCCTTATAAGAGTTGCCATGGTCATGGTGTCTCTGCACAGCCATAGAACATTGACTAAGACAGTGAGCCAGAAGATGAGGGGGTTCTAATTTTTACAGTTCATTTCATCACATTTCCTCCTTAGGGAAACGGATACTGTTAGAATCCTGTGCCCATGTCCAAAGATAGTCTAGACATGTATGACTGTGTCTGTCTGTCTGTCTGTCTGTCTGTCTGTCTGTCTGTCTGTCTGTGAATGTGCACACAGGTACGTGTGTACCTGCAGTTTTTCATCTGGTCATAGAAATGGTAATTCATGGTGACACCAGTCTGCACTGGTTTTTCAGCTAACAGTGTGACCTGCAGACCTTTCTGAGTTGACACACAGAGCTACACTACAATGCCGAGGCTTCACAACATTACTGAGCCCACTGCTCTGTCGTATAGGAGTTCACTGTGATTCGATCCTCCCTTTGCAAAGGGGCACCGGGGCTTGTTGCCAGTCTTTCTACACTAAACAGTATTGCAGTGTCCAGCCTGGCTCAGCCCACTTGAATTCCAGTTGAAAAGTAAAGTAAAGTAAAGTAAATTCCTAGAAGCAATATTTCTGAGTCAAAGAGCTTAAGTATTTGCCATTTTGATAGCATCATTGGACTGCCTGCCATAGAAAGCCAAGTTATACTCCCGGGTGATTTATAGGGGAGGGGGGCTTCTGTTTCCATGTGTTCGCACCACTTCCGTGCGCTGTCGAAACGTGAGATCCTGCCAAGTTAGTAGATGAACACTGGTATCTCGTTGGAGTTTGAATTTGCAATTTTCATATCATGAATAAGAATGAACAACTTTTAGTGCATTTCTCTTTGCACTCTTTGCCAATTTTTTCTTTCATGTTATCTTTTTCTAAAAGATCTCTTTTTACAGTAGGTTATTAGCACTCTGTCTATTATACAAAATATAATTTTTTTTTAAAAAAACCAGATTGTCATTTATTTTTTTCTTTAATTATGATGGATTTGGGCTTGAATAATTTTTTTTCTATGATTAAAACTGATAAAAATTCTTTTGTGACTTCTGAATTTTGTCGTTTAGGAAGTGGCACATCCCATAAGAGCCTGTGGCATTGCCCAGGGACCATTGCTTTAAGGTGGTTTTAACATTTAGACCTTGAGCTTCTCGTACTCCATTTCACTCATCAAAGGTCTCTCAACAACCACGAGCCAACACAGTCCCAGGCACTGAGGATAGAGCAGCAAGGGAAGAGTCCATCAGCTCCCGTTAGCTTCCTTCCAGAGGCAGAAAGTGGATACTGAACAACACAGACAGGCAGCTTCAGTGGACATTGACTTTAAATGGAGATCATGGGTACATTGGAGGCCTGAGTCTGTGTAATCTTCTGAGGTGTCTGCTTGGCTACCCCCATTTTGACAACACATCTTTCATCTTGGCATCCTGTCGGCCATATTTGTTCCACTCTGGTTTTCATGTGCCTTTTGAACTATTCAGGCTTTCGATGACCCTCACTGTCTAATGATGGCAGCATCCTCTGCTCTTTATGCTTCTTATTTTTTGCAACTTTCCTGTTATTATTTTGTCTTTCCTTATGCACTTTAAATTCACATTATCTATTTCTCCCACCCCACCCCACCCCCAAATTGCTAAGAAGCATTGTTCTAAATGTAGGTACCAACTCCAAGGGACTGATCTTTGTGATACTGTGATGGTTAATACTGTCAACTTGGCAGGACCTAAAACCACCTAAAGAGGAGCCAGCATCCACCTCTCTGCTCCTGGACGGCAGAGGCACCAGGACCGCTGCCTCCTGCTCTCATTGGCATGACAACCCCACTGTGATGGACCATGCCCTCAAACTGTGAGCCCAAATAAACTCCTCCTTCCAACAGTTGCCTCTGTCAGGACTTTTTTTTTTCACAGCAATGAGAGAAGTAAGTAACACAGATGCCATGTCCTCCTATCCAAGAACATGGTATACCTTAATTTTTGTTTAAGTCTTCTGTGTGTCTTTTGGTTAACATTTTAAGTTTTTCAACTTAATTCTCACACACTCGTAGCATTTAGACACTTTTTTCCCCTATTAACTAACAACACTGAAAAGCTGAGATAACTCTTTTGAAAATTTGGATTTTTTTTTCCCCTTCCTGTGAAAAATTGAAAGTTCTGGCAGCACTGAGTCCATATCGTGCCAAGCAGCAAGTGATTGCCTGCTTGGCAGAAGCTTGCCACCGTGGAAAACAGAGCCCCAGATCACTGCAGTATCTGGGTGAGCACCTGAGTCACCGCTCTCACTGCCTGGCATGTACACGAGATCTGGGGTTGAGGACTTCAGCAGAGTGTACATTCACATGTAAGTGTAGTGCTGCGGCACCTACGGCATACACTTCCCAATCCACCTGGTCCACCTGCCTCTGAACCCGCAGCTGCTTACTCCAGGCGATCCCTCCATCCCACCTGTGTCTTGTCTCTACACCAGCCTGCATCTCAGTCTTTGTTTGAAGGCCTGGGTTTGTGTCCCTCTCAGGATTGGCCATGGATCCTGACCTGGGCACTCCACACAGGCTGAGCAACACTCCTGGGCTCAGAGGAGGGGCCTGCCATTTAGAGGAACCTGATGGGCCCTCCCTGGGCAATGGGTGGAGGAGGAGCCTGTTCTGCAGCAGGATTGCTTTGGAAACAGTTACCACCACGGGGCTTGAGGTCAGCATTGGAAAAAACCCTTCCACCTGGAGATCTGGGTTTACAAGGTAGAATTAATTGATGAATTAATTATTTCCACAGATACTAATTTAGCTGCAGCAGGGGCCATTCAAGGGCCAAGTGTTGGGGCCATGCAGTGACTAAGACAACCCAGCCAAGTCCCCAGGGATCTGTGGTCTAACATGGATAGCAGCTGTGGAGCAAGACTGTAATGTAATGATCTACAAAGAGGTACTGGGACCTTTGGGCACAGAATGGGGACCTTCGTATGGACTCCGTTATTATAAATGTTGTCACCAATATCCATCACAGATGGCTGGGAGTCTGTATACACCACCTTGAGTCATACTGTTCTTTGGGAAAAATGGTCCTGAACTCAAATATCCATTTCCACTCAGGCTTGCAAAGCAGCTGTCAGAGGCTAGCGACACTCATGATGGTTAACAGAGGAAGGTGCTGGAAGCCAACTGCTCATGGCCTTGAGCTTGCTCTGTCACAAATCTTCCTTGGATGTCTAAAGAGGCTCTTTGGACCTGATGATCCCATAGATTTCAGTTCCATGATTTTGGTTTCTATAGTAGACACCTCACCCATGTGAGCACATTCACACACATGCTGGGGCATGCCCATGCTCCTATGCTGAGACGTCTCCAAATGCCTGCTTTCAGTGGCTTAGTCAAACACTTTCTGGGTGTGTGGCACAAAGTGGTATGACTATGTTCTCTCTGCCCCTGGAGACTCCTTCCAGAATGCTCAGGAAACCACAGAAACCGGGCCCAGCAGGGAAATGCATTGGTCAGCCTTGCATTACTATAACAAATAGCACAAGACAAATGAATTAAAGAACAACAGTATCCCCCCCCCCCCCATTCCATCAGTTTGAGAATGTGGACCCTTAGGGGACAATATCTATATCAAAAGCAGAAAGTTACTACCTGGTGACTCCTGGGGGCTGGACATGGGATGGATACTCCCTGACCCCCAGCTAAACTCAGCCCCAGAGAGGAAGCACTGTATAGAGCCTGCCCATTCATAAGGGCTCCCCTGAAGTCTGTCAGAGTTGAGCTCTTGGGCTGGTGCCCTTTGGAACCAATCATGACACACAGTCACTGGCTCTAGCAGCTGGAAGCTTCTCTAGTGTATTAGTCAGCTCAGAAGCTTGGAGAATGTGTCCCAAATCTCCCAGCAGAGCTGGGGACAGCAGAAGCCAGTTAGCTTATGTTCTATGATAAGTGGTCCTGCAGGACTAGCTCTCTCTGTCAGGGAAGGCCAGAGGGAAACAGCAGGCTTTCTTTTACTGCCTTGAGTAGGAGCAGCAGGGTCTTCTATCAAATCTTTTCTATCCCTAAATAAAACCTCAAAGTCTGTCTTTCCTTACGTCTTTCCAACTACTGTCATAATCATTTCTTTGATTTATCATAAACCTCCCGTACAGTCCTGCATACCAAAGTTCTCTAGCTGTCAAAGATGGCTCATCAGTTAAAGGCACTTGCCACCAAGCCTGAGTTCACTCCCCAGGACCTACCTGCTAGAAGCAGCAAAAAGCCTTTTGCAAGTTATCATCTGACTCCCACATGTGTGCTTTAAAAAAAAAAAAATCCCCCCTTTCTATAGCCTCTGATCACTCTTGGCCACTTTTCTCCTTTGCTTCTAGGACAACACGCAGAGGCAGCAGCTTCTGTAGTCAGACCCATGGGAAACATTTCCATTCTTGCTCTGCAGGACACTCAGCTGCCAAAGAAACAGCTTGCTGTATCTCTCCTGCTCAGCAACCTGTTGGTTTCTCTAACACAGTTCTCTATTGATCCTTCTCTGATTGCCCTAGAGCCCCTCCTCACAGGCTGATCCCTGCCCCCTCCCCCACATCCCTCACCCCCGTCAGGTGCTTTCAACTCCGGCTCACATCCCATCATGCTGACCTTGTACATTTGGAGCCTGGGGTGAGGAAGGGGCTGCATTCACCTCAGCCTTTCAGCCATTACCCAGGGATGCAGTGTGTCCTGGGGACAGGTGATGGATGATGGACGAACAGAAGTGTGAATGGATACACTTAGCACTGTGCACAAAGTTTACCCCAAGGAAAATGGGATCTAAAGCCAGTATTGAGGTGACAGCTCACTCACACTGGAGGCACATGGGGAAGGAGGTGCTGTGACCTGGGAGAGAGGGACACAACTGTAGCAGTGCCAGGCTTGTGCTGCGACTGAATCCTGACAGGTTCTTTGTGCTTTGAAGAATCTGAAGGGTTTTTTTTGTTTGTTTGTTTGTCTTATTTTTTGCTTGCTTATTTTATTTATTTGTTTGCTTGTTGGTTTGTTTGATAATCATGTCCAGTTACGGAAAGGGAAAAAATGACCACAGAGAGGGTCACTGGACGAAGGTGATCAGATCAACTGTGACATAGTGAAAGCAGAGAGAAGACCACCGAGGAGCAAGGACACTGACGGGAGAGGACGAATTCGGAAGAACAACAGCAGTGTTGGCCAAACTCCATTCACAGCCCTAACTGTGAGGCTAGGGAGGTGACACTTTATGCACAGGAATGAGGACCAGAATTTGAACCCCTAGGTACCCTGTAAATGATGGGCTGCCCCGGTGGATTGTAATCCCAACACTCAAGAGGCAGAAAGGAGGATGGGGGCAGGGGGGAAGCTGTCGAGCCAGACTAGCTGATGAGTTCAACTGAAAGACTCTATCTTGATGAGTAAAGAGGAGAGCCATGGAGGAAGATGGCTAACGCCAGCTTTGGGCCTCCACATGCAGATGTGTGCAATGCACCGGCATATAGGTGTGGGCCCACACACATATGAAATATGTACTGATACACACTAAACACACACACACACACACACACACACACACCACAAAAACAAAAACTATCCCCCACAAACTCTGTGAGGATGAGACTGTCTAACAGCTCACGTATGGTAGATAATGTTGCCACTGGTGATTAGACGTCTCTCTGTCCCACTTCTCTCTTTATCTCTATGGTAACAGACACCTACTGTATGACCTGGTTATTGTCACCTCCTGGGCAGAGCTGGTCACTCCCTCTGCTGCCCCTTGGGCTCCTGTTGGCACATTTTCCAATCTCTGGAACAGCTCAGGCTTGGCCATGTGTTATCACTGGCTATCTCTTTGCCCATGTGTCTCCTGTTTAGGATTGAAGACTCTCTTTATCTCTATTGGCCACTAGCTAGTGGGAAATCACAAGTCTTGCCCTCATGAGACTTAAAGTCTCAGTGCTCGTTACAAGGAGTTAAATGATAAACAGCGTATTAATAAGCCCTACCTCGTATGCCAAAGCCCAGCTCTGCCACTTCCTGGCTCTGTGGCTTCCATTCCTCCCTTGGCAAGGGGGTGAATTTTAAAATAAAAATACCAGTCTAGCTGGGGGAGTGTGCCTTTAATCTTCACACTCAGAAGGCAGAGACAGATCGATCTCTGTGAGTTCAAAACCAGCCTGGTTTACAGAGCTAGTTCCATACAGAATCTCTTTCTCTCTTTTTCTCTCTCTCTCTTTCCCTATACATACACACACACACACACACACACACACACACACACAGTCTATAAGGCTGTCAGGTCAACTAAATGAGCAGATTCTCAACGTCCTAGCTTGTTTTTTGTTGCTGTGGTAAACATCATGACTAAAAGTAACTTGAGGAGGAAAGAGTTTGCTTCGGTTTACACATTGCAGTCCATCATCAAGAGAAGCCGGCGCAGGACCTCTTGGCAGACGCTGCAGAGCAATACTGTCTATTGGTTCACTTTGGTTCAGCTACTTTTCTTATACAGCCTATGTATGGTATCGCCAACAGTGGGCCAGGCTGACCTACGTGGTTTTGGCTTAGCAACTGAGAAAATGCCCCACAAACCCACAGGCCAGTCTGAACGAATTGAGGTTGCCTCTTCCCAGGTGTGTAAAGTTGACAATCAAGATCAGCCATCACACTCAGTAAATGGTGCAGTTCTTATGTTCATCATCCCTGTCCCCAGGACCCAAGTACCACGCTCTAAACCAATACGCCTATATGGAGACATCAGTAAAAAAGTTCTTGTCTTTGGAGCTGAAGCTATTATGGTCATAAACAAAGATTCTGTAAACTCCCCAGTAGGGCACAAACCGAAGCACGATCAAATGAGTTGGCAGGGAATTGGGAATACACGTTATTGTTCCGACGATCAAACAAACAAACAAGACTGGTGATTCGGGATCTGAAACGTATCCCGAGAATGGTTATGGCTGCAGATGGCTGACTGGGGACTTCCGAGTGAGGGGTGTAATTGAGCCGCTGTGTTGTGTACTTGGATGGCTGCTATGCCCCACTCCCCACCCAGTGCAGGCTTCTGGGGAGGAGATCAGTGAGGGCTGGAGCAGAGAGGAGACCTCCCTGAGGTGTAGCGATGAGGACTCAAGGCTTCCATGGTGGAAGAAAGACTCAGAGGAGCAGTTCCCTTCAGGATGGAGGTGTGTACCTCAATGGGAGAAGCCCTCGGGGGCCAGGCTTGGTGCAAGGGCATTGGCCTGCTGAGCCATCTCCCTTGCCCTTCTCTGGGTCTTTATGACTTTCTCCTGGTGATGCTTAGCAGATTCTCCGAAGTGTCTTTGTGTAAATTCCAGAGGGACTCTCCGATACCCACTTCACATTAGTACATACATTGGCTGCACAGGGGCAGGAGAGCTCAAGCTCTTTCCCTAGGCCCCTCAGCGCCCAAGAGGAAAGGTTCCGCTTTTCTAGCCACAGGCGGATCTCTGTGTGGGTGTCAGAGGCTAGAGGGGGTGAGGCACATCCCCTGCACTGGTTGACTGTTGGCCCTTGTCTGCTGGGCAGGTTCCAGGCTCCTGTAGGGGAGGCCATGCTGTGAGCTCCTCAATCCTCTGCCAGCCTTCGGGCGTCTCCTGGACCCTTCGGTTCAAAATACTATTCTCTCCTATTGCTCCCTGCCTATGTTGCCTCTGCTTCTATCTACCTCTGGCTGTGAGACTCTAGGGACCCAGGGACCCTGGGGCTCCACCTCTGCCCAACATGGGTTTTCCTGTATCTGCAACTGGTCAAGATAAGTGCAGCTTCAGCTCTCTCCAGTGAATGCCTCACACACACACTTCAGTGAGAACCTCTAAACCTGAAGTCAACAGGGTGGATGTGAGATCTGAGACTGGGGATCTGAGCTGGAAGGGGTGGGGGTGGGGCAGCAATCCCAGGTGGTAAGCCCCACCTTCTGCAATCCAACAGGTGTCTGTTTATCCAAAGGCCAGTGGAAAGAGGGTCACATGACTGAAGTCCACCTTTGTCAGATCAGTCTCCAGGGCAAGGGATAGTTCTTTTTGTTTTGTTTTGTTTTGTTTTTTTGGTTTTTTGGTTTTTTTGTTTTGTTTTTGAGACAGAGTTTCTCTGTGTAGCTCTGGCTGTCCTGGAACTCACTCTGTAGGCCAGGCTGGCCTCGAACTCAGAAATCCGCCTGCCTTTGCCTCCCAAGTGCTGGGATTAAAGGCGTGCACCACCACCAACCAGCTAAGGGACAGTTCTTAACCTCAGATCTTCAAGTAGAAGTGGCCCCTGAATGATATGGTGTGATGTGAACCTGGGGTGCTCACCTATCACCCCTATACCTGTACCTGTATCTCTCAGCTGGGCAGGGACCCTGGGAATTAACTATAGGGAATGTGCCCTCAGCACTGTGTGCAAAAGTATATATGGCTCTGGCTACCTCAGATTCACTGTACACATGATTTCTGCTTAGTTTCCTCCTCTTGGTTAGTGTTCCTGTTTGTTTGTTTATTTATTTATTTATTTATTTATTTATTTATGTGTGTGTACATGAGTTTGTATGTGCCGTGCAGGTTCAGGGGCCCATACACAGAGGCTAGAAGAGGATGTTGGATTTCCTGAAACTGGAGTTACAGGTAGCTGTGAGCCAAACGCTTTGGGTAGTGGACACAGCCCTAGTCCTCTGCAAGAGCACTACTGCACTCTTAACCATTGAGCACGCTCTCTAACCCCTGTTCCCAGTTTTCTGTTGTTGCTTGCTTGTTGTTTGTTTTCTTAATAAGAAAGCCACAGTCTTTTTGCCCAAATTAACTGGTCAATGTGCCCGATAAACACTAAGCTCTGGACAAACTGAGGTGACAGAGACAAGGGTCACCCTACCTTCCTCAGCTCACTGTCCAGTAGAAAAGGGAATCAGGCCAATTAGCCATCATCACTAAGGAGTGGTGAGGCCAGAGTGGAGCTATGTCTGCTCTGGGAAGATTTGGGAGGGGCAACATCTTTAGCCTTGGGTCATGGGAGGTGACAGAAGTCTCCTCAGCCATTGGAACCACTTGGCACTACAGACCTAGTGCCAGCTTGCTAGTCTGGAGCCAGCAGAGATGCCTAAGACCTGGGGAGCCAAACCCATCAGCTCCATAGCAAAAGACAACTGCAAATCCAATTGTGCCAATGGTCCATTAAATGCCTCCGAACACACTATTATGTGAAGCAGTCGACTGAATCTCCTCTCAACTCGTCCACGCTTACATATAAAATATACTTAATGTGGCATGTGGGTAAACTGAATGGGCTTGATGTGATCAGGACTGAGGTCACCAGGAGAATAGCGCTGGAGGCCTAGGGGTATCTCAACACCAGCCTAGCTGCGGAATAGGAGAAGGAGGAGAATGCCGAGATAGCAGGTGCAGAGCCAGGTGGGGGACACAACCCCGCCCCCATTCCAGAGCCTGGCAGGAAAGGAGTGGATGCGTTGGGGGAATAGGGGAGTGGGGGGCCCAAGTGTTAGGAGACGAAGCTGCACTCAAGGCATAGGGTGTTCCCGTGCAGGGCCTTCCCATAGCTACAGAACTCAAGGGAGAATCTCCACATCCTCCACATTCTGGTGCCTCCGGGGCATCCCTCCTGGCCACTGCCGGGTGCCGTCGAAGGAAACTGCACATCCCACAATTCACCGAGGTTTGTTTTCCCCTCCAACTCCAGATGGCCTATCTGGGGACAGCCGAGGCCCCTGGGTGCGGGCCGTTGCAGTTTTTTGATGAGCTGAGCACATATGGATACCCGAACATCTGGAGCGGCCATGTGCTGCTTGGGGCAGGCCAGCCCTGGTGAGCAAATCCAGGGGCCCTGGGGTGCCAGGAGGCAGCAGGGCCCAGCCAGTGAGCTCGGATAAATTATTCATGAACGAGTTATTTGTGGTGCAAGGGGTCCATCAGCTACTTTGATTAAAAGTCCAACGAGTAATGAATATGCAAACGCCAGCGACTGCTCCAAGCAACAGATTTGTCAAATTGTCTGTACTTCACCGAGATAAAGGAAAACCTCCCGGGGTCCTGAAATTGAAAAACCGCACCGTCAAGTCTCAGCATTATCTTAATTATCAAATCTCCTTGGCCTTGCAAATAACACCCCCCCCCGCCCCCGTGTGAAGCTGGAGCAGGGTGCTGACAAAACTGGGAGAGACTTATATATATTTGTCTCTAAAACAGGGGTTGGGGGGGGGTTAGCTAAGTGAGAAACAGCTTACATGGAGCAGGAGAGATTTTAATTCACATGGTGACTCCGCAGCCATTTAATTATTTTAATTAGGCTTAATTAGTGGTAAATTTACAATGATATGCTTGATACCTGGCATTAAATCTTTCATGCATAAATGTTTTGTTAAAATGAGAAAAAAAAGGCAAGTGGCATTTCGCCAGCAATTACTGCCGAATGTTCTAATGAAGGATTAGGCTCTGTGGTGATTCATGAAGACAGCCGGGCACCAGGCTTGTTTGTGAGGCGCCCTCACCCCATAACTCATGCGTGCCTGCTGCACCCTGAGGCAGCCTTGCTGTTTCAGGGAGCACCTGTTTTGGGTGAGAGCTGGGGAGGTGGGGGGAGCACTTGGCTCAGAGCCTTGAGGGTCTCAGTGGAGTGGTTGGAGGGACTCCAAGCTGTTCCGTGTGTGTGTGTGTGTGTGTGTGTGTGTGTGTGTGTGTGTGTGTGTGTACATCCCCAGGGAGTCAGCTGTCACACAGCAGGGTGATTGTGAGCCAGGTAATACGCTATGTGTGCCTGAGATTCTCTATGTGCCTTTCTTGCTGGTCTGGGCCTGTGGTGCAGACATGGAAGCCAGGATGGTGGGGAAGGCTAGAAGGTGCCATAGATCTTGCTCAGCAAAGCTGGGGCTCAGCTTTCTCAGACCCACAAGATATTTTAAAGCTAGGGCCTACCTGCGCTCTGAGCAGCACTGAGTCATCCATCTGTGACCCCTAGCTCCTGTTCCAAGACCCAGTGATTTCCCATTTCTCTGAGTCTCTGCCATTACCAAGGAAGGAGGTCTGCTCCATGTTCGCATCTCTCAGCCCTTAGGCTCAGCTCGCCCTACTTTCCTCATAGGAAACGCAACTCACATACGGACCAAGATAGTGGGGCCAGAGCTGGCCAGAGTGAGCCAGGTGGACAGAGGAGAGGGGCTAAGGACTTGAGTGGACTCAGCTGAGCCACCCCCAGAACGAGTACCCTGGTTACACACACGCACTCTGATGCAATCCTTGTCATTAGTCAGAAGTGTCATCTCAAGGCCACCTCCTCCCAAGGAAGGAGGAAAATGCCAAGGTCCACAGGCCAGTGGCTTTCTCTGCAAGCTCTGCCTCCGGCCTCCTGCTCTCAGGCCAGCCCTCCAGTAGTCACCTCCTCTCCAGCCTCCCCGTGCTTGCTCCCCTCTCATTAGCTCACACTCCTCTGGGTTCATGGCTAATGCCTTTGCCCCTGACTTGGCAGCTTCCCTGGAGAGTCTGGGTCTTATGCTTTGCATTTGTAGTCTACAGGGTCACACATCTCCATTTTGGCCTCCTCATGGCTTCTCGGAATTCTGCCCCAGCTTTCATTCCCTTAACAAGAGTGGATATGACTATTAAGAAGAAACCCCATTAAAAAATTATTGCTTATTTATTTATTTTTTTTACTATTTTAAACAAGTATTTGTATAGCCATGTGGGTATTTCTCCCTCCAAAAAAGTTACCACCTGCACCCACAAGGATGGTCCTTCTGTGACGTCAGACACTTGTTTGGTCTTCTTTCCTGACTCACGTGTTCATCATAGTGCCTGGCACATGCAGCACACGCTAGGATTTTTTTTTTTCCTAATTAATGAATGGTTAAATTCTACACATTATGTACAATCATTTCTCCATGGGAAAACATATTCAGGGATAATAATAAAAAAAAAAAAAACCTTTCCCATTGCTGTAAGTAAATACTTGACTCTGAATAACAGATAAAGAAAAGAGGTTTCTTTAGCTCGCAGGTCTGGAGGTCTGAGAGCATGGCTCTGGTTCTGGAGTGAGCCCCTATGTGTGTGCCGCATCATCGCAAATAACATGACCGAGAGAGAGCCTGTGACCGGGAGCGGTTATCTGGTAAGACAAGAGGCTAGAGCATAGGGAAGGGCTTATCCTGTGTGCTCTCGCTCTCGCTCTCGCTCTCACTCTTCCAGATTCTCTGCAGTCTGTGAAATTGCACTTATCCATGTAGAAGGTGATGCTTCCAGTGATGTAATCACCTTCCATGAGGCTCTGCCTCTCAAACCTGCCATACTGAAAACCAAGGTATCTGTGTGTGAAATCAGGATTTCATCTCTGAGAATCCCTCACTGCTATAGCTCTCAGAGTCTGGAAAACACCACACACACACACACACACACACACACACACACACACACACATACACGGAGAGGAAAGCTTATATATGCTTGTAAATAATTCTAATTATCCCAACAGAACAACCCCTGGTCCCTGGGATAGCATCCTGTATTAATCTGGTGCCTTTGGTAGGATTCAGAACTGAAGTCATCAGGTCTTGAATTTTTTCATAAGCCTTTTTTTTTTATTGATTTTTACAAAACATTTTATTGATTCAATCTCATTTCTCATTAAATTAGTCTCTTCATCTTTTTCTGCTTCTTCATAGTTGGATTCAGTAGGTTTATATTTTTAGGCATTTATCCATCTCTTTGAAGTCAACTAGCTTGGTGTGGATTTTATTCACAGTTCTCTCTCTCTTTCTCTATTTCTCCCTCTCTCCATCCCCACCCACCACACCCCACCCTCAACCTCTCCTTTATAATGAAAGGAAGTCTTATTCCTTTTTCTTCTTAGTCTGGCTGACAGCTTGTCCATGCTATCTAGGGAGATAGCTCAGTCAGTAAAGTGCTTGCTACTCAAGGGAGAGGACCTGAGTTCAAATCCCAGCACCAGTATAAAAACCCAGGGCCGGTGGTGGGCATGGTCTAGATGAATTAGTATGCCCTGGGTTTGCTGAGAAACTTTGTCTCAGAAAATGAGTGGAGAGAAACTGGGAAGAGAAGTGACATTGACCTCTGACCCCATGTACAAGCACCGCACCTGACATTCATCCTGTTTTCATTTTGTGATCCTTTTCTGGGTTTTATTTAACCAGCCTCTGCTTCAGGGGTCGGTGCTTCCTTTGCTAACTTTGGGCTCACTTTCCTCTTCCTGCTCACCGGGGTGCAAGGTTGTGTTGTTAGAAATCTTTTTGCTTAGAGCAGGGTCTCCTCCAGTCTCCTCTTAGAACTGCTTTTGCCACCTGGATACATTTTGTTACTTTGTGTTCCCGTTTCCCTTTGTGTCTACATTTTTTTCCCTCTCGGATTTCCTTTTTGACTCCTTGGTTGTCACAGGGTGTTGCTTAATTTCCACGTATCTTCAAGTTTTCTGGTTTCTTCCTGTTGCTGATTTCCCATTTCATGCTATTTCTGAGTGTGTTGTTTCATTGCAGCAAGAAAATATATTCGATGCGATTTCAACCTTCTTAAGTCGGCCGAGGCTTGATTTCTGGCTGAACGTGTTTATCCTGGAGACCGCTTCACGCCTGTGCCCTTGAGAAGAGAGTCCTGCCTCTGACAGATGGAATGATCTGAGTTTAGTGCACATGGTGTCTCATCTGTTGTGTCCATGTTGATTTTCTGTCTAAATGATGTGCCTATTTTTTTGAAAGTGTGTGGTGGTGGGGGGGGTTGTATGGATGCATTTCCTCAAAATTTACGTGTCACTTGGTGGAATGCTTGCCTAACAAGCACAAAGCTCTGGGTTCGATCCCTAGCACTGCTTGTACCAGCTGCAGTGGTGCACATCTGTAATCTAGCTTTTGGGAAGTTGAGGTAAGAGAATCGATCAGAAGGCCATTCTCTGTTATGTCTCAAGTTCAAGGCCAGCCTGAGCTTCATGAGACTCTTTCTCAGAACAACAAAATAAAAATGTATTTGCTGAGACCTAAGATCCAACGTACCACAGGGTGAAGCTTATAGGAGTGGTTAAGTCATGTTAGAACTGTGACAAATGACTACAGAAGGTCTTCGGGGAGCTAGATGTATCCACTTTTTGTCTTTTACAATTTAGTTTGAAAAGGGCTTAGACCTCTGGGCCTTCCACAGAACGCTTGGCATCTTGTTTATAACCTGAGGCTGGTCCTGTATGAACAAGGACTTTGGGGGCATTGTGGGAAGCCAAGGAAGTCTTGAGTAAATGTGTAAAAAGCAGATGAGATCCTGACTGAATGTGACATAGCCATGTCAAGGACCCAACGGCTCAGACTCATGGGACTGGCAAAGCCTTCCCTGGGTGAGGCGCAGCAGATGGTGCTAACGCTGACAGTGCGCAAGTACGGGTCTTTACAAACGATGCCCAGTGTGTGCAGGAACGGTCAGCTACAGTTTCCTCCTTCCTCTTGCCTGCAGCCTGAGACTGCTTGCCCGCTGAGACTAGCTAACCCCTCCTCCAGGGCAGTACCTAAGGTTCTGATTGTTGCATAGGAGGTGTGTTCCATCATAGAGCGCAGCCCACCTGACCTCAGTTTTTCTGTACATGTCTGTCTTTTCTCCATTCCCTTGCCTTCCCAGGTCAAGTCCCAAGCCAAGCTGCACAGGGACTTTGGCAGTGCTGTGTTCCAGGGCTGGGAGATGAAGCTTAGAGAGACTTTGGACATCACCAACATTAGGCTCTGGAGTTTATGAGTCTGGAATATTCCCTCCAAAGCAATGGCCTAAATAGTGTGTCTTGTATCTGTCATTACCAAGGAAGAAGCACAATGCTTGCTAGGCTTCTTATGGGTCCTAGAGTCAGTATATTATATAGTCAGGAACATGGCTTTGCTCCATCTACCACATAACACGGGAGACTGGTTCCTTTGAATGGAGTCCAGGGTAGGAAAAGAGTCTGCAGCATATCCAGGATGTGGGTAAGTGGTCCTGTTATTTGAACCACATCTCCTGTCACTTTTGAAGGCAATAGAAATGTTAAGACAAGATGCTGTATAGAATTTATGGGAAACACCAATAAAGAGATTGCAAAGTGGATATATAGGATTTTAGAGTAACAAAACTCCTTCCACAATTTCAGGCCCTTGTAGAGACAGATCTCAAGTGACCATTTTTGAGCTGCCTCTTAGTAGCTGAGCTTTAACTGGATATGGTAGCACACACCTATAATCCAAGCCCTAGTCCATCATAAGAGGAGAATGAGGTCCAGCAGGTGCCAGAACAACCAAGCTGCATGAGCAGGAGCAGCAGACCCCATTTCTCTCCCTGCTGTGTGAGGGATCCCGCACCGGTTCTTGCCTCTATAACTAGTACTTAGAGTCAGCTGAGGGAGAAGAAGACAGTTCATTTTGGTTCACAGATGGGTCAGCTTGGGATACAGACACAGCTGACAATAGCTTGTCATTGTGCAACAGCTTAACTGAAACCTAGCCTCAGCGGACAGAGCTGTAGGCTGCATCTGGCCATCATTTTATGTAGAGAGAGAACTGACCTATGACAGAAATATATACAGACACACATACAGGCAGTGGCCATAATCTCAGAAGGTGGTACTGATGGTTCTGAGATGCTCGAGGAGCGGGCACAGCAAGATCCCTCCTGTCTCCATTCTGATTGGTGGGAGGAGGCTCCCTGAAATTTTAGGCCCAGCCCGGCACAGGGGAAGCATGCTTTTACCAGGGATACTATGAGAATTTCATTAGTTTCTAGGACTGTGGCATGGTCACTCTGGGATCCTTGCGTCAAGAGCCCAGCACATGAAGGAAATTGGGAGTCACCATTTTGGCAGGAGGTGGACAGTGACCATTAGGATGTGGCTATTCTTACAACTGGAGGCAGGGAAGCAGGAAGCTGCAGGCAGCTGATACACGCGTGTATCTGAGTTTTAACAAGCAACGGAGGAGTCGCAGCAGGCACAGACAGCTCAGGAAGGGCAGGATGACACAGGCCCAAGTCCCTCGGGGATGAGGGTCTGGGGTGCTATACCATGTTACTTACAAGGACCTACATAAACTCTCATCTAAAACCAGAGCAGAAAATACACTTGAGGCCTGGCATGTCAGCTCAGAGTTGGCTCCGGCTTCAATGTTGGGGAGTCACATGTCACTGAATTTCCTAGCATATGCTCAGGAAAAGGGACCATCCAGAACCACAAAGGACCAGAGCCATAGTGTGGTATACTGAGGTGATGGCTATGGAGGGTCACCCACCTTTTCCTTGCAGCAGTGGGGTTCTGATTCCTGCCACTTGCTGGCAGACTGGGGACTCTTGGCTCGAGTCTCACTCAGTTTCACTCTTACCTAAGGAGAATCCTCTTGCCAAAGTCTCTGTCTGAGGCAGCCACTCAGAAAAATTATTATACTGTGCAACACAAGGCTTTTCAAGCAAGTGTATAATGTGCTCTGAAATACCCCACACACCCTGCTCTGCCCCCTTTGTGCCCTTTCCTCTCCCACGAGTTCCTTCTCCTCCCCTAGATAATTTTGGTTGTCCTTGCATGACATCTGCACATATGTAGTTTTGTGTATCTAGGTATACTCCGGGACTCAAAAACGAGAAAAAAAAATGCAATATTTGTCTTTCTGAATCAGGCTTAATTCGCTTAATTATCTCCAGTTGTACCTCAGAAATAAAAATTGTCACCAAATGGCATTGTGGTATGCAGAGGAGGAGAAAGGGGATGTGAATGTGTACACAGGTAAGCATGAGAAGGGAGTGTAAGCATGGAAAAGGAGGAGGGAGGGAGGGAGGAAAAGAAGGAGGGAGAGAGGCAGAGAGAAACTGATGATTGATTGATTGATTGATTGATCATGAGACTATAAGAGGATTTTAATGGGGGAGCTGGGGAGATCGCCCAGTGGGTAAAGCACATAGAGAGCAAGTGTGAGAATCTGGGTTGGCATTCCCGGAACCCAAGGACATGTCTTTGGGCAGGGCAGCTGTCCTGCAATCCCAGTGCTCAAAAAGCCAAGTCAGGAGACGCCTGAAGTATGCTGGCTGGTGAGGCTAACTGAACTGGCCATGTCAGGGTCCAGAAAGGGGGCCCATGTCAAACATATAAAGTGGAGAACGATCACAGATGCACTCACTGTACATGCATGACATGCATGGATCCACAGACATGCAGACATGCATAGGTGCACACCTACATATACATACAAATAAAAGAAAAGGGATTTTAGATCAAGATACTAAAGCCTAGCTATTTTACTTAGAAGTTTGACATTAATATAAGAAGAAATAACTAAAATCTAGGGATGGATGGATGGATGGCTCTAGGATCTGAAAAATCAGGACCAAGGAGGGCAGAGGGGCAGCAGAGCTGCTACTTAAAAAAAAAAAAAAAATCTTGTGCAATAATTTGACAGCTGAAACTATAACACCCGATGAGCTCATTAAATATGCAAATTAAAATTTAAAATTTAATTACAATGAGATTTGAAACCAAAAAAAAAAAAAAAAAAA
>JADRCD010214082.1:0-22432 GCA_019843815.1 Montemys delectorum
AAGAAGGAGGAGGAGGAGGAGGAGAAGGAAATTGTTCTAATTACAGGGAGAGCTTGTACATGCAAATGTGGTTTTCCTTGGAGAAATTTGTATGTCCTTAATAAGGAATCCCCAAGCCAAAAGTACACATTAAGCTTTTCCTCATCTTTATAGCAATGCTCTTGCCCAGAAACTGTACAGGAAAGCAGTCTCTGAATGTGCTTTAGGCCTGGCCCAAAACTGCTGTTTATAAAAGAAAGGACTTTATGAAGTGTTTTGTGATGCTCAAAAGGTACACTGTCATCCCAAGGAATAAGCAATACAGCAAAATGTTTGCTTCAACAGCTGTTTACCTAAACCACTCTTGGTCAAGGTTATATACATTTTATAAATTATTCTCAAATGCTGAGCACTGCCAATCAGACAACAAAAACTGGTCATAAATGATGGGAAGAGTAAACACTCTAGGATAAATTTGTAATAACAAAAGTAATTAAGACATACATACTAGGGACATCCAAATTGAGACCTATTTTTAATTTGGTCTGAGTACAGTCCAATGTACCTTTGGAGTAGAATGTGGTGGTCTCTCTCACGCACTCTGAAGGCTGAGGCAGGGATGCAGATTAAGAGGTCTGCATGAACTGTATAGGGAGTCAAGGCCAGCCTGGGCAATGTGGCAAGACCTTGTCCCAAAATAATTTTTTAAATTTTTTTTTATTTGTTTAAATTATGAGTTTGTATCTGTGTCTAAGCATGTGTACTTGCCTTTAGGTGCCCACAGGGGGTGGAGATGTTTGATTTCCCAGCAAGTGTAGTCACAAGCAGTAGTATGCCCTAATGTGGGTCCTGGAGTCAAACTTGAGTCATCGGCACGAGCAGTACTCACTATTAACAATTAGCCATCTCTCTAGCCCTGAAAATAAACCACGTTTAAGTAGCAGATGAGAGAGCTCAATGGTGAACTGATAAGTAGGGTCCAAGTCTACTGTCGAGGAAAACAGCACCTCCTTTTGAGATCTGAAGAGCCCTGGTGGGATGGCATAGCCTAGAGTCCCTGTTCTCAAAGGGCTGAAGCCGAAGACCTGCAACCTCCAGACAAAGCTGAGGTACGCTGCAAGACATGAGTTCAATCGGATTTTTTTTTTCAATAATCAACTTTGAGAAAAAGGTGATGGTAACACTTCTTAGTGAAGATGGACACTAAGGATATTAACTGAGGATTTCTATCTAGTTCACAGTGAACACACTGCAAAAGCAACAGACTATTTCCACATGCAAGAATCCTGAAGTTCTAGTTTTGCTGTGGCAGATGGTTCACTCCAACAGGCTATTCCTATAATTACAATAAATAAAATATTCTTAATGTGCTACTGACTGAATGAAACTGTTCACATTACAAGAAATCTATTTTTTATCAGACATTTTCAATGCAAACATTTTATCTCTCAGAACTTTCAATCTTTTTTTGCTTTTGTTTTGTTTTGTTTTTTCAAGACAGGGTTTCTCTGTGTAGCCCTGGCTGTCCTGGAACTCACACTGTAGACCAGACTGGCCACAAACCCAGAATTCCTCCTGCCTCTGCTCCCAAGTGCTGGGGTTAAAGGCGTGTGCCACCACTGCTCGACCCCTCAGAACTTTCAAGATGATCCTAGAAAACTGAAATAACCAGTTAACTGAGTTAGGCTACAGCTGTTTGGTATCTCCCTTGAGAGGTGGGAGAGTCCGAGCATTCTGAGGAGAGCATCTTTGAGTCTGACAGTGTGTCTGAAAAAGATGGGTCTGAGGAGGGTAGGTCTGGGGAAGGTGGATCTGAGGAGGGTGGGTCTGAGGATGGTGAGTCTGAGAAGGGTACGTCTGAGGAGGTTGTATCTGAGGAGGTAGGTCTGTTTAATCTCTTTATTTTGTCCAACGAGAGATAGTGTAGCAAATAAATCATATTTTCCAGGGCATTTCTATGTAGCTCACCAATAATATACACATCATTTGAAAGATTTAAAACTTAGGTTTTCAAGTTTCATGGCAATAAATACTAATTACAATAGAAGTTCTTTCAACCAGGAAGGTGCTTCACACATATTCAAATATCATTTTACTATGTGCTCTTTAAAAAAACATAAAACTCCAAATACTATCGCCTTATATTGTATGTCAACCCTAAACAGCTCTTTTATTTCTATGCTGTTTCAAATTTTTCCACAAATTAACATACCGTAAAAAGCAGAGTGCTGATCAGTGAAACGCTCACCTAAACTGATCACAGAGATCCCAGCGGATCCATCTTTGCTGACACTTGTCCAAAACCCCCAATGCCTGATTCATAGAACCTCAACACCTGTAAGAGTTTAACCTGCTCCACACTGAGCAGAACTACTTGGGGGACAACACAAAGCCAGAGGACAATCACCAAGAGACTAAGATTTTGGACCCCTAATTCAAAACTCCTTGGCAAGAACAGAGATATTATTTATGTACGAATGAGTTCCATCCATCTGTGCCTGGCACACAAATCTCTCCCTGTGTGTTCAGTGTGATGCTGATGCCGAAAAACCGTTATCTTAACTGTGGCCTGCCCTTATTTGATAAACTCCAGAATGTGTATGTGTATTATGGGGTAAAGGGGCAAGGACGTCGAATCAAGAAGCAATAACAACACCATAACACTCCCCTAAGGCACCATTTTAGTTCCCCATTCGGCTCATTTGAAGACAGGGCATGAATTCCCTACCAGCAGATGGTTGGGGTTTTCCTTTCTAAAGAGAGACTCTGTTAAAAGCATCTTTTGAAGTTTTACTTTAATATTTTTATTGATATTTTCTATAAATAAGAGTGTGGCATGTTTGTTTACTTCTAACAAATCAACTGGCCAGTGGGGGTATGGGTAGGGACTCATGATCAACCATGCTCTTCTGGCACCAGCATGTTATAGACACGCATGGCTCAGGGCCCAGAGGCAGAAATAAACTTTGTGTTCTAAGGCAGGTAGGTTATGGTATACTGATTTAAGCAATAGGGAAACTACTTATGTACGAAGAATGTGTTTTTCAAATTTGGTCAGGGCAAAGTTACTGGGAAAGGAGTTGAGTGAAGGTATTGCATTGCTCCTGATGTTGTTGTTGCTATGCTTTGTTCTGGGCATCTTACACTTCTGGCCTCAAGCACCTGGCCTTTCCTAAACAGCTCCCTTTTCTCCTCCCTCTCTTCTTTTCTCATCCTTTCTCCCTATCCGCCTCCCTCCTCCCGGCCCCTCTCCCTGTTACTCTTAGCTAGAATTGACTTTATTTCCTCAGTGGGCTTTGGCTCCACAAATGGCCACATTTGTGTGGCTGCATATGCATCAGTCACCTGTACAATTACAAACTATTTCACGGAATATAGGAAAGCTGCTCTTCCGTAATGTTAATTTATCCTTCTGTCTGTTTTGGTTGCTGTATCAAGGTAGCAATTTCAAGGTAGGGCAACGGTCATTTCTGATGAAAAGAAAAGAAAAGCTTTCCTTTCTGAATCCTTAAAATAATAGTATTCAGCAGTAGCTGCAAGCTCAGGTTTCAGAACTCACATGTCATCTCGAAAGGCACTATGTCTGTTCACCAACTTACACTCTGGCCAAGTTCCGATTCTCACCTTCTTTGTCAGCCCTCTTACATGCCTCCTTTTGACACATATGTCAATTGGCATCACAGATGCTATTCAACTTTGGTTTTCTTCCTACCCGGACATTCTTCTCTTATCACCGATCTTTAATATTGATTCTCTGTAATCGCCCTATTCTTAAGAGCAAGTTCCCTGAGAGTCACTCCTCTACCCCCACAGCTTCCTGTACACATTCACTTTTTCTTGTCCTCACCCACTTAGAGTTCTTGTATTTGCCCATCTTCTGCTCAGACTTAGTCGATTGCAGGCTAGATCGATCTCGACATGAACATCTATCTAATGAGAATCTTTCATTTTACAGATCCCAAACCAAGTTCCAAACTTCCACCCTCCACGCTTCCTGCTCAATCCAGTCATCGACCATCACCCCTAGCAGTCTCGGGGCTGGGGGATGGAGCAATCCCCAGATAAAACACAATTCTATCTTAGCACCTTGGGACCTCAACTCAAAGACTACCTTGTTGGGGACTCCTTTCCTGTCTGTGCTTCCTAAAGCTGTAACATATCCCTTTTCTCTCTGATATACTCATCAGTAACAATATCCCTCAGCTGTGTTATTTTTAGTGTTCTAGAACATAATATCAAGCTTAAAATTCCTGTAGGAAGCCCCAGATCCTAGATCAATAAGGCAACAATCCATAATGGCTGGATGAATAATTAAGTGCTCCACTATAGCTTGTCTCTTTCCATTGACAAATAGCCACGTCCCTGTAAGGATGTAGGACCATATCTCTAGCACACAGGACTAGTTGAAGTTGGCTGGTTTTGTCTGAAGTTTCCTACTTTCTAATGGCTACTCTTTGGATCCCTGCTACACAAGGAAGAGTGTAACAGAGCCCCTGCTGCGGCCTTCAGGACGACAGGTAAGTGTTCTAACGCTTTTCATTAAATAATTCATCTCTTTCCTACCAATCTGAAATATCAATCTTATCAGGTACTGAATTAGCATAAGTTCATATCTAAAGATAGATTCTGCATATTTTATTCATTGGGTTAGCTTTGTGTCCATAGCCCTGCTCAGCAGGGCTTCACAAACTGTAAGTGGCTGGGGGTGACAAGGGGTGCCGAGGCAACTCTCCTGTAATGTGCAGGTGACAACAGACAGGTTGGGACTTTCAGAGGCTGTCCCAAGTTACTGGGTCAGATTCTCTCGCTTCGACAGGAATGGAACTAAGCATGCCATGGATCTGAACACAACTAATATTTTAATCTAACTGTACTAAATCTGGCTTCCTAAAAATAAAATATTTCTCTCAACTAAGTTAAAATAGATGTCATATACTAAAATTAAGTTTTGGATCTTCCTGTGTTTAATAGCCATATATTTATAAGTAAAGTACTGGCAACTTTTGTACCATTTGCTTTGTTTTACACTACTGCTACTATTACTATTGTTATTATCATTATTATTTAAAGTGAAAATTCTTTTACTTTATATTCATAGTTTCTTTGCCAATGTCTTCCTTTTTCTTTTATCTCTTTTTGTTGATGTTGCTATTGTTTGGATTTTTTTGTTTTTGTAATTTTTGGAAACAAGGCCTCTCTACATAGCCCCAGCTGGCCGGGAACTCACCATATTGGCCTAAGATTCATAGAGGCCTAAGTGCTTCTAACACTAGAGTGTTTAATTAAAGGTGTATACCACCATGTCAGCTACTTATTTAACTCCGTATAAAACACACACACACACACAAACACACACACTCTCAAAACACACACACACACACACACACACACACACACACACCCTCTCTATCTCTCTTAATCAGCAATCACAATATTTGTAGTAACATTTTAGGTGAGTCTAAACTTACTATTTTTTTCATATCTTTATTCTTTCAGTTATGTGAAATCAAACACACATTAAGTGTTTCTCAGGTATAGCACAATTGAAAAGTGATAAATTAAGCCTATGGATAGTCTCTTAATAATCTGGTCAGATATGTAAAGCATGTATACATATATTATTGTGTAAGGTGGGAATTGAGAGGTCTTAAAGGGGAAATGAAGACAATAGAAGGACAAATGACAACGCAGCTGGAAAGCTTGAGGAAGTTGTCCAGATTAGGAGAACCATTTATGTTGATTGCTGAATGTTAAGATGAGGTGGTATCAAAGTGGCAGAATTCTAGGAATAGAAATATATCTATACACATCCAAAGGAGGCCAAAGTGGGGCCGAAGCACAGAGAAGGCTAAAAAGGGAGCAGAGCAGTAAGCACTTCATCCATGCCTGATAGAAATGGAACTGTGATGAGACCCTTGCTTTGGGGAAAAGGACCTGGAGGCAGGATGCAGAACACAGGCAACTTTGGATGACAGAGACACAAAGTATAACAAAACCAAAACAAAACAAAAGAAGATTCCCAAGTTCAGATATTCATTCTCTTTGCTGAGATGTAGGGTCTGGAGGTTGGAGAGATGGTTCCAATTAGATGCTCTTCCAAAGGACTGAGGTTTGATTCCCAGACCCCACATGGTGGCTCACAACCGTCTGTGCCTGCATTTATAGGGGGTTGCACTCCCTCTTCTGGCTTCTGGAAGCACCAAGTATACATGTGGTACACAGATATAAATGAAGGCAAAACATTAAGTAGATAAATTAATAATGATAATGATAAATAAAATGTAGGATCTATGTCTCCTCCCATTGATGCCAGACTTTGTGGCATTTTCAATAAACATAATATTGCAGACAAAACTGGGCTTGTCCTCAAGTCCTGACATTCCAATAGCCATTTTTTAACCACCATTCTCTCAGGCCTTCTCTCTTGCAGTTCATCTAGTGTAGTCCCAAGCAGTCCACAGACATCCCACATAGGACTTCACTGGAGTGTTTACAGTAATGTAAATGTGAACAGATCACCATCATAAAAGTACATGCTCAAGCAGCCAATCAAAGCCTCCAGGGATGCACCAAGCCATCTCTGCCAATCTCCACCCTCCCTGCAGGTCTGGGGCCATTGCTGTTCTAAGCTTGTGCAGCAATAGCAACTGCACCACTAAAGGTCAGTTCAGATCAATGGGAGAAGCAGCAGCAAGGCTGGGGAGCAGTTGATTTTCTGCTAATTGACACTGTGAAGGTGCAGTCAACAGGAAAATGTAGAACAAAATTAAAATTATTATTTGTGCAGTCTTTTTTCAGTCTTGATTTCTTACCATGGTCAACCTCATTGGATGGAAATGGATTTTCTATGTAAGTCAGCTTTCCATTCCTAAACAAAAAAACTGAGAAAACTTAAAAGGGGAAAAGGTTTATGCTGGCTCACAGTTCTCAATGTTTCCAGCCACGGTAGCTTAGCCTTCTTGCTTTGGGCTTGGCGCAAGGCAGCACACCATGTTAGAGGCCCAATGCAGGGAAAGCCCATTACTGTATGATGGGAACATTAATGAGAAAGAGTAATAAATAAATAAATAAAATATAAAACTGGAGTTAGGATATGAGGATGCACAACTTTAAACCTAGTAAAGGAGAGGTAGAGGCAGGCAGCTCTCTGAGTTCAAGGCTAGCCTTGTCTACAGAGTGAGTTGCAGGACAGCCTAGAACTGTCCTACACAGACAAACTCTGTCTTGAAAAACAATGACAACAAAAAAGAAAAAAAAAATCATCCGTGATTTAAGATGTCCTGCCAGCCACAGCTCTTCTGTTTCTGCCACCATCTAAGCAAGCGGGAGACTAATTCTTTAACACACACGTAGCTTTGGGGTGCATTCAAGACTGGGACCATTAAAAGCAGCCTGGTTTCTGGTTGAGCTAGGTTTAAAACCCTGGTGACCTTGTAGGAGTTTTTGACATGCTCCTAGTGACCAGGCTCCTGACACAAGGCCTCAGCTCTCCATAGTTCTGTGGCCATCAGTCACATAAGGGCAACAATGCCCCAAACCCCTCCACAGGTAGAGGACGTGACCACAGGTCGCATGGCCTCGAGACAGATTTCCATGTTAATGAGTTACCTAAAGGCCTGAAGGACTTAGCCAATTAAGCTTCCTTTCCCAAGACACTCCTCCCAGCAAAAGATATTTAACCTCAAGCCTGCCCAGAGAAAGTGGGGTGTGGTTAACCATCACTACTCTCCATCATTACAATAAATGCCTTAAAACCACGGACTATCTCTGTTCATCGGGATCGGCTATGGGGTACAATGGAGCAGGCCTTCTTCTAAAGAGCTCTCAGCGCTCCCAACCAGTCTCCACCAAGCCAAGCTGCCTGCCCTCAGAGCAAGCCAAGGATGCTCCTCCCGGCTTCCATGTAGGTCCAGGACACATTCAAGGACCAGACTGCAGCAGGTATAAGGCAAGAAACATGATAAAAACTGAAGATACTTCACAGGCAATGCTTGGGTATTCAGTGTGTGGACAGTGGTTCTGGCTGTGTGCACAAGGCCTTTTTAAGGGCCCATGGTGCCAAACCTGCTCATAACAAATTAAGCTGCATTGGCCACCTCTCACTCTCGTGGTCGCTCAAGTCAGGGTGTGAAAAGTGTTTCATCTCACTTGAGATTTCAGCAGACTGACCACAGTAGAGAATAAGGCAAGCCAAGTAGCTTCTGTTACACAAGTCACAGGAGCGACTTGTAAAAATGTAAGATGGCATTACTCGTGTTGTCAAATGTTCAGTGTTTAAAAACCACTGAGCAGAGTGTGTGTACTTAACCCAGTACCCAGCAGTCAGAGGCAGGCAATGTTCTGTGAATTAAAGGGCAGCCGGCTTTATACAGTGAATTTCAGACAAGCCAGAGCTACAAAGCTACAAAATAAATCAATAGATAGCAGATAGATTGTCGATAGGTAAAACAGACAGACAGACAGACAGACAGACATCACTGAGGTAAAGGGCTAGAAAATCATCCAAGCTATGGACCTTATATAGCACAATACTGACCTGCCATCTAAGCAACATACATATATAGTTATTTATGTTAACATGGAATAGATTTATTAAAGTTATTTAAATTAACAAGTATTTTAATGTTCCCATTATCTAAGGCAGCAAATATTTATGACATAAGCCACGTACCAAAAGCCTTTTAGATCCAGAGAGGTTTTGCTAAGAGTATAGAAGGGTTTGAGACTACTATGTGTCTGAGGTTCATTTTATGCTGAGGCAGAGAGCACACACACATAAGTGAAGAACACAAGGGATCTAAGATGCCTTGGCTTACATCCCAAGCCCCCAAAACTAAAGCAAGTGTGATGGGAAAGCAGATAGTGAGAGCAAAGAGGTGAGTATGTGGGGCTCCTACAGAGAATAAGTCCTCACACGTCATCATCAGCTTCACCATCTAGGTGGATACGACACCCACATGGCTCCTTTTATACAAATGTTATATGTTCTTCATAATAATTTTGCTTAGAAGCAGTTGTAAACTATAAAGAATAGGATACTGACAATCAAACCATCTGTCTCCAGTTAAGTATGCCAATAATAAAATGTCTTACCTTGTTCTAGATGATACATAGCCCTAAACATTCTCTGTAATAATGAACCGGCGGGGGGGGGGGGGGGGGCTGGGTGAGAAGTGAATTAAATCAATAGACAAAAATTGTTCAGCTAATTTTTATTTATGTTAATTAAAAACTTTACTCACTATCATGAAACAAATTAATAATCTCATGGGCACCCAACTGCTATTTGCATATTTTAGAAGAAGAAAATGATATTAGTTAATGCACAGTAAAGTACAAAGCCAAACACTTAATCTCTAATTCCTCGAATGGTAGACCAACACACTGGAGACTTTTGAATGAACATCAAGTATTTTATCCCTCTGTTTTAATCTGAGAAGATTTCATATGAATCCAAAAGATTTCATTTACTCTTCCATATACACTGTCTGCCTCAATACCATACCTAAAAGCTTTAGGTTGGAGAAATGTCTTCTAATGAGACTATCAAAATTTTTCTATACCTTTGGCCACTAAACTTCAATAACCAGGTGCCATAAACTTCATGGTGATTTTTTTTGATTTTATAAATCACTCAAGGGGCTGGAGAGATGGCTCAGCAATAAAGAGCACTGGTGCTCTTCCAGGAGACTTAGGTTCAGTTCTCAGCAACCACATGGTGATTCACAACCATTTGTAACTCCAGTTCTAGTAGATCTGATGCCCTCTTCTGGCCATGATACAAAGACATACAGGCAAGCAAAATACACAGGCACAATTTTTTAATGAAAATAATAACTCAAAATGCTAAATCTTAGAAAACTATTAAACTATTTTTCAACAAGGCATTAAGTTCTTGTAAAGTACAGGTCTGGCTGTGAACAGCACAGAGAGGTATGTGGCAAGAAGCCTTCTTATAATCGTGGTTCAGCCATTCTACTAATCATTATAAGAACATTCCAGATAATAAGCAACTGCAGAGAAGAAGTCAGCCTGTAAGTGATAAGAGAGTTAACAACATGTGGGCTTCAGTGTAACGTGGCTTTCTGAGACAGCTGTGGAGGCACGCTCAGCGCACTGCTCTGTCCCCCTCAGCCAATCTACTCCTTCTTCCAAGCACAGAATGTCTACTGGGAAAGACTGTAACTAGGACCGAAGACTTCCTACTCAAGATTGTGGGATGAGCCTTAAAGGTGGAGCACTCATCTGAGAGGCCACATTCACAGACACACACACATAAATGTGGCACAGATAAACACACACATATACACACACAAACACACTTACGTATACACACATACATACATACATACATACATACATACATAAGCAAATGCACACATGCACAAACACATAAAACATACACTGATACAAATACATACACACACATATAGACTCACATACACACATGCACACACATTTATACAAACACACTAACATACATATATATATATATATATATATGCAGACATATACATAGCCATACACACATGTGAATAAATGCACATATATGCACAAGCACATATATATGAAAGAAGAATTTTTGTTCATTTGTGGGTCGCCTAGTTTAGAGACCTCGGACACCTCAGTCATACAACCGTCTGGCCCTAGATCCAAATGAATTCTATTTCTCACCATACACTGAGGCCTTGTATTCAGCATCCACGTACAAGCCAAAAGGAAGGAAGGGAGACAGGACACAGGGTTTCTCAAGCCTTGTGTCCTCACCAAGGTACAAGGAAGGCTACTTCTGCAGTCCCCAGGGCTGCGAAGCTGGGCACAACCCTAACTCTTTCTGTAATTCTTTACTAACCAAGATTTGTAGTGCAGGGTTTGATGGACAGATGGCATGTGAGTCTCTGGAGCACTGGTCTCAGTGCAAAGTACATTTCTGATACTTATGACATGTGAACGCTCCATAGTAGACTTCACCTCCAGAGCAGGCAGCCTAACCCTGTCAAAGCTACATTTGGGATAAGGGATTCCCCAGTGGGATGCGCACGGAGCACAGGACAGAGGAAGCCGTAGCTCTGCAGAGACAACGTGGATGCTTGCACAGCTGCTGTGCACACCTCAGCTGTGTGCATACAGGAAGCACAAGACAAGATGCTTAAGGGTTTACAACACGACCTAAAATGGAATGCAAGTCTGTGTGTTCCAGAAAGCAAACCAAACAGACACACCACCCTAACTACAGGAATCAGACGTACAGTGACTGTCCACGGACAATAATTTTGATTAGATTCTGAGTATGAGAAACAAAATTGTAAACTTTACTCTCTGTAAAGGAAAAAAATGGTTCCACAACTAAGCCAAAGCTAATTGTTTGAAATTTCTGATACACATATTCATTCCTTAAGGGATATTCCTTTCCATATGGAATGCCAGGAGATCCTATTTGTGTTAGAACTGATTTAAAGAATTACTGGTATATATGGTCTGCCCCAGAATTACAGATTACGCAAGTGTTCTGCCACAGAGCCACTCTCCCAGCATGGGAAATGCTGGAATTTAAAGGGCCATATTTGGAACTAGCTTTAGTGCTTGAAGGCTCTATCTAGCCAGCCGAGCTTGTAAAAACCAGATTGACTGTAGTATCATAAAGGGAACTCCTCTACTGTCCCCTGCTACTCAGTCAGTGTGCAAATGTAAGTGGTCTTTGGAGACAAATTCAGTCAATAGGACAACATACAGGGCTAATTATTAATGTGACAAAGGTCTAGTGGCATGGCAATATCTTTTACATTGTGAATCTATTGCCATAAGTGCATATGTTCAAAACCCTGAGGTGACCTAAATAAATGAATAGATGTTGTTTTACTTTTCACTCACACTTTCTGGTTCATAACTCCCAGCTTACGGTAGGCAAGAGAAACTAGAATTTTTCCTTACCAAGGCAGATCATGGAAACTCTAACCTTACACTGCCTTTCTGTCTTCCAAATACCCCTAAGAAAAAGAAAACAAACAAAAAGACTACTGACCTACACTGCTTCTAATTAGTTCCTATGATCCTCAACATCATCTCAGAAATAGCCTGCCTCACAGTCTAAAGAGAAGAATGCTACGGTGGTAGGCACGAGACTCTGGCCAAGCCAGGTTCGATCTATCAATAGCCATGCCTTTGTAATCAAGTCTTCACAGAAATCCAGAACAGCAGGGTTCAGTTTCTAGACAGCTGAATAATTCCAAGTTCCTGGAAGCTGGAGCAACCAGAGAAGACATGAAAGTTCCATGTCCTCTTCCTCAGCTCTCACCCTAGGCTTATCTCCATCAGCCACGGTACTAGCCCAGTGAGCTCAGGGATACATTTTCTTAAGTTCTGTGGAGCACTTTGAGCAAACTAATTAAATCCAAGAAAGATACTGGGGGAAGCCTGACCAGTGGATAGGAAGCCCAGGTAAAACCACCTGATTATTGGGAACAGAGCCCTGATCCTGTGTAATCTCATACTGTTTTGATAGAGCTGGAACACTCAGCTGGAGTCTACTGCAGAAATGACTCCACAATGAAAGGAGAAATCCCCATAGCTGGTGTTGGAAGTCATTGGCTATGGTAGACAAAAGGAAAACATATCCACTTTGCTTTCCCGAGCACAGCAAACACGTAAAAGAAAAACAAAACAACAAAAACAAATAAGTTTAAAAACACTTGTGGCATGTCCTGGTTCAGTCCTAACTTTTTTAAAATCATTCCATTCATTTACATTTCGAATGATATCCCACTTCCTGGTTTTCCCCTCCTCCACCTCCCCCCCCCCCAATCCCACATCTGCCCTTCTCCATATTCTGGAGCACAGTATTCTTCTTCTATTGTAAGGACCTATTTTTAATGTCAGTAACAATTATTAGTCATTTATAATAGTTGTGCGCTAAGAAACACACTCAAGTAAAAAGTTGCTCTTAATTCAGTAACCCATTTGTATTAACGTATGTTCTTCACATAATGACCTACTTAGCATTGCAAACTGTATATGCATAGGAGATAGCATCTATTTCCTATGTGAGAAACCCTTGTTATGACTCCAGGACTACAATCATGACTACAGTTTTCTGGGCTCTGCAATCTGCACACAAGGGTACAGTGGTCTGGACCTTGTACTAAGTAAGGTTCATTTCCCAGCCTGCGGTGCTACTGGGAGGACACAGATCCTAGTGGAAGGTTGTGTCCATCTCTGGAATATACCTTACACAGAAGAGCCCTTGCCCTTCCAGTGTCTGTTTCTCTGAGCCCTGAGATAAGAGTCTTCCCTCACCACAGCCTCCCTATCATGATAGTTTGCCTCTCCAGAGGCCCAAAAGCAGTAAGACCAACAGACTATGGGCTGAAATTTCCAAAACTATGAGCCAAATCTAGATCTTTTGTCCTTTTAAGTTGGTTTTCTCGAGTATTTTGTTATAGTGATAGAAAGCTAACTAATACAGAGTTAGTTACAATCTTTAGCCTAGTAAAGATTGTGCCCCTAAGGATCCAGCTACATCGCAGATATACGGTTCTTTATTTCTGAGAGGTGCTCTGGATTGGTTTTTGAAAAATGCAAACAAGTAACTCTCCCAAGGACCTAGAAGCCAAAAAGTTCTCAACGTATATCTTAAGGTAGAGCAGACATGTAAATCATTCATGGTAGCATATATATAACATATACTCTTTCTTAACTTTGCAGATAGTCACAACTGGCATTTCAACTTTAATGATGATCAATGTCTAAAAATCTGATTTCCAAAAACCACATTTCCGTAATTCAACATTGTATCTATCACACGATTGGCATTTTTCTGATCATAGCTTTACCACATATTATCCTCATTCTGTAATTACAACATGCTTTTTCGTGTGTATCATCTTTGATGTCAAAATCTACAGAATAAAATTTTAGGAAAAAAGTAATCACTTTTCTAATTTATTATAATTACATAGTAAGCAGTCTGTCTGCATGCAGCAGACACTTAAAGCACCATTTTGGAGCTCATCTCTGCCGTCTCTAAAGTTCACAATTAGAAGATTCATATAGTGTTCACATGCGGTGCTGGTTCCATTTATAGAAAATAAGCTAACTACTTCAACTCCTGTTTCAGTTCTAAGATTAGCGAGGGAATTCTCCCCTATGCCTGACTTTCAGTTATCTAGTATATGTTCTGATTTCCCCTTGTACTGTCTAGAGGTGGGCAGATGATTTATGAGATGTGAGCAGCTGTTTCAGGAACTCTCAGGCAAGCAGAACACTGCCTGTCCCAGTGGACGTGACCTTACACTGCACTAGAACTGAATACTGGAAAAATATTTAAGCTCACATCAACATCACAAATACATCATTATTATAAACAAAATAAGGAAGGTCCCCACCTAATAACATCTCTGACCATAAATGTTTGGAGAGCTGCAATCTCAACATCAGGAGCACACTAGAGGGCAATGCAGCTAAGGACAGATGATCAGGGACTCTTATTGTGGAATAGCCTAAAATATGAGGAATCTGTGATTTGGGGCGACAGCCTTGTCCAACACCCATCCCATGGCATTTGAGCATGGATGAGTATCTAATACACTGCCTTCTGAATCAAAGCCCTCAAATACTACCAGGCAGGGTAGTGACCCTGCGGCCACCTCAGCAGAAGCCAAAGTACTGTGACTTAGAGGCTAGCCTCAGCAACATGGAAAGACTCTGTCTCGAAACAAGAAAATAAAAATAATTAAGTAAAAGATTTTTTAAATGAAGCCCCTAAATACTCTGTTGAGCCTAAACAGTAAACAGATGTCATTCGTATTGCACAGCATAAAGTATCAGATAAAAACCAAAGCACCTGCCAGGCTTATAGAAATTTTGTCTATGAAATTCAGACACCTGTCAGAGACTATGAGAATATAAAAAAACACACCCAGGCTCACCCGCAACCTTGTTATAGTCAATGACACCAGCATCTCACAACTCATGCTCTGAAAAAAAAGAAAAGTCTTACCTAAAAACACTACAGATGAGCCAGTTTTAGTGCTGGGTATCTACAATCCCAGCACTATAAAGCCTGGGTTAGGAGGGTCCTGGGTTCAAGGTCACTCTGAGCTATATAAGCATCCTTTATTTCCCAAAGACAGAAAACATAAAGACTTGACAAAATTTATTGGCAGACTCAGAATATTTCTAATTCTGAGTTTCCTAGAAAGATGTCACCTGGGAAATAGAGACAGACCCATTTAATCAAGATGGGTTGCAGTAAATCTATTCCAATATAAAAATGTATGTGCTCAGGGCTTCTATTACGGCTCACACTCATGAGTGCTTCCGGCATCAGCTCTTCTCTCAAACATTCCTTACAAAACCTGGCAAACACTGATTGAAAAATCAAGTAACTTGATGCTTTAATTTGTGGCATATGTTAAGGGCATTAAAAATAGCTTCTAAAACAGTTTGGATTGTAATTATTTAAAAAGAAAACGACAAAAACAATAACCAAAGATTGATTAACTTTTTAGATGCACACCTTTTAAAAGAAACATTACAAGATTCTGTATTTCAGAGAAGCCACCTCTTCCTGAGAGAGGGGAGGGGCTAGAGAAGGCAGGCCCTTCAAGTAGCCCTTCACAATACAAGACTGGCCCTCCAGTAGTGACAAGAGCAAATCACAGGCCATGCGGGCCTGAGTGCCGCAGTGTTGCATACTCTTTTCCAATAACAAAGAGAAGCTTTAAAACTAGACTTAAGGTATTTCTTTAGAGAAACCTAAAGGAATCAAACTGAAGATTTTGTTTCTGGTGCATTACTTTCTAAGATGCAAATGGATAAAGCCAGGTGGGAAACTGATCAAAGGAAATGAATGTTTTTCAAAACAGAAATTAAGGCGTTGACTGCACATCTATCCCAATAATGGATTTTCATAAACATGGCTGACTTCCATGACATCAATAGGTCAATGGAGACATGAATGTGCCAAACTCCACTTGTATTTCTGTATTCCCAGTGGGATGCAGAGTAGGTAGGGCAGGGTTGGGTTGCTAAGAGGAGAAAGGCCTACAGTCGCGCCTACTTTCCTCTCAATTTTCAATGACAAAGCAATGCACTCCACTCACATTCTTTATTTTCCTTAGTTAAAAATCATGATCAAGAGAAATAGGTCAGGGAACTTAAAACATCGTACCTATAATTTTATTTTACACTCACAGTAAATGTTTGGTATAAAACCTCAATTTTTTAGAGACTGGAGACAGCTCAGCAGTTAAAAGCACTTACTGCTCCTCCAGAAGTGCTGAGTTCAGTTCCCAGCATCCCCTTCAGATGGCTAACAACCACCTGTGACTTGATGCCCAGTTATGCCTTTGGCCAACACAGGCAACTATATTCATATGCACATACCGCCCCCCCCAATACACACACAATAATTATAAACAATAAAAATAGTTTTAAAAATCTCAGAAACTAATAAATACTAAGTAAAACTTTTTCTTCAAAATCACTTTCTGTGAATTAAATTATTTTAATATTTTAAGTAAAGTAACTAAATGGTTTAGTTTAACTGAAGCTAGCCATCTTCAACTGTAAGCGATTTCTAATCCAATCCAACTAAAAAGGACAATGGAATAATGACCTAGGTTTGTAATTCTGACCCTGACCTTGAGCCAGAGCTCATTCAGTGAGAAAATATACAGATTCTAAAACAGTGTCTAAGATTCTGACCCACCAGAACCCAAGGACGAGATCTCCAGGAGTCATTTCCAGGACTCCACACAAGCGTGTAACTCAGGAGTCACCTTCTTTTCAGAGACGATTCTCTCAAAAACTTGAAAGTGAAAAATCCCCATGGCATCTTCCCTAAAGGACCAAGAAGGCAATCCTGCAACCACTACCGCATCTGCAAACGGCCAAGTGTGACTTCCACCAAGTGAGTTCACACTTACCCCAAACCCATTTCCTTTAAAGCAACACAATTTCGAAACAGCACCTCCCCCAAGAGAGCTGCATCTAGGATCTTCCCTCTCCAACTTTTCATGGTATCAAATGCCAGCCAGCATGACTGGGACCCACTGACTGAGCGGAACACAAAGGGAGAGGAGTAGCTGGCTTCTCTATTTTCTGAAATTAAAGTTGTAGGCAACCTCTGTTAGCAAAGAAGGTGAGACAGGTCTGTGACTGATACCCAGACATTAGTCAGGGCATGTGTGTTGGGCCCAACTACAGCATGGCAGCAACTTAAACACAACTACTTGTCAACTTTAAGTAAAACTGGCTCCAAATTAGTATGACTTACAGGGTTTATTTAAGGTCACCGATGGAGGAACTTAATGTAATGGAATAGAAAATTCCTGAAAGTCTATTGTTAAGCTCATGCTGCAGTTTATGTATATTTAACGTGTTCCACGATAAAATGCCTTTTAAATGGTCATCCTATAAAAGTGAAAATATGAATAAATGCACAAATCAAAACTATAACCATGTTCTGTTTTCAAGCACTCCCTATGAAAAAAATGGGGGTTGGGGGAGAGATGGAGGAAATAGCCCAAGAAAATAATAAAAATGAAACATCACACTTGGAGAACTTAGTGTCGTAACAGCAGCTTTCAAGCTTTAAACCAGTGTCCAAGAACAAACTAGCAAACCTATGGGATAGGGGAGATGGCTCAGTGGTTCAGAGCACTTGCTGCTCTTGCAGAGGACTGAGGTTCAGTTCCTAGCATCTAAATGGTGGCTCACAACCATCTGTATCTCCAGTCTGAGGGGATCCAACATCCTCTTCTGACCTGCCAGGCCCATCCGTGCACACAATGCACAGACACTCAGGCACGCACGCACGCACGCGCGCACACACACACACACACACACACACACACACACACACACACACGTGCACATAAAATACATATTTTTAAAAATTAAATAACAAGCATATGTTTACTTGCAGGGAAGCTTTTATTTTCAAGTGTCTCATGGTTTGGAGAAACGGCTGGTAGTTTAAAATATACCTTTGATTAATATAAGTGGAAAATGGGTAAATGATCATTACTAGCAATGTGATATGTTTTATGAACAAAACTTTTGAGTAAATAAGTAGTCTGAGAAAAGCACGTTTCTAGAAAGATGTTTTATCAGCTCAAGCTCTAGGGTCACAGATAGAAACTATTAGATTTGCAACCTGCTAATACTGGCTAAATGACCTATGGCTGGGAACAGTTGAAAAAAATGGGCAATCCATGGATTATTCCACTGATTCTGGCTAAAATTTTCAAGAGACAAAAGGGGGTCATATGAGGGCAAAGCACAGCTGTTACAATAAGCAGGAAAAGCCACAGCCCAAAGAAACGCCTCCTTTTGATCTCAGAATATGACTTACTGACCTCCTACTCCACCCCCCCCAGAAACCACTAGTAGAAACCTGACCAGGACATAAAATAAAAAGCAGAACTTATGATCTTAAAGTAGGAAGGCTGTGTACAGCTGTATCAGGTCTATTTCAATGCCAAAACGAGGACAAAACATCAAGCTCGGCATCTCTCTAAAGACAACAAGCACAAGACCCAACACTGCATCCTAACACAATTTAAAAAACAGGAGGGGACTTCCCAGCAAGATAACAGATGGGAAACCTTATCAGTGTACTCACTGATAGGACGCAGTCAGCAGAATGCACAGTAACTTCTGTTCTTGCAGGAGTCAGGAGCTGTGAAGGAAGTCAGCAAGCCAGGTGAGATGTTGTCCATGGGGAAGCAAGCAGCAGCTGTGGGTTGGGGGAGCTGCCAGCCACAAGCAGCTGGGCAAGGTGGAAATCCCCAGGAAGTTTCCCTCACATGGCACTGCTGAAGCCATAGACAGATGGAAGATCGAGGGCTGGATGCATAATTGGCAGGGAGGGCCAGGAGCTGAAGAACCTAAAGCAGATGTGAGGCTTGGCTGAGGTCGGTGGGAGCCTTCAGAATGCAGCCTCAAACCACCCCATTTCCCATACACACTGCCTGCTCAGAAAGGACTGAGTCAGAGCCTTGTACACTTTCATCACCCTGGGTAGGGAGCGAGGGACCTGAAGGGTGACTAGAAAGCATGGCAGGCCCCCCATCAAGGACACCACTAAGATCAGGAGGAACCCTCAGCAACAGCTCCTGTCCTGCTCTGCCCTAGGGTACTGATCCAGAAAGAACAACAAGGAAGGAACTCAGAATTACAGAGCTAAATTCAGGGAAGCTGGGCCAGAAACTCTATGTAGCTGTACTATGCCGGATAGTTTTATGTCAAGCTGACAGGAACTATAGTCATTTGAAAGGAGGGAGCCTCAACTGAGAAAAATACCACCCTTAGATCAGGCTGTGGGCAAGCTTGTAGGGCATTTTCATAATTGGTAATGGATTGGGGAGGACTCAGTCCATTGTGGGTAGTCCTATCCTTGCCCTGGCAGTCCTGATTTTTCTAAGAAAGCAGGCTGAGCAAGCCATGATGAGCAAACCAATAAGCAGCATCCTTCCATACATCAGCTCCTGCCTCCAGGTTCCGGCCTTGTTTGAGTTCCTGTCCCGACTTCCATGATGAGCAGTGATACGGAAGTATAAGCCAAATAAACCCTTTCCTCCCCAAATTGCTTTTCGTCATGGTGTTCCATCACAGCAACTAACTAAGGCATAGACTAAACCCCAAATCTGGATTAATATATTTGAACTAGAAATGAAAACTGCCGTGCCTCATCAGCAAGGTTTGCTTCAAGAAACCAGGAGGGAAAGAATTCAGATCTCACATCAACAAGGAAGAAAGAGTGACTGTCATGACTTTTTTATCTAATGTACCTAATGCCCCACTACACATCAAGAGAGCCTTACTTGCTGATCCTCCAGTAGCTATGGTACTTACAGAAACTGCTGGTTTAAACTGGCTGCTATAGGACTTGTAGAGTGGGCCTACCACTGGGTTGATCCTGAAGTTAAATATCTTATTCCAAGAATAATATAGGGGTCGTACTAGTGCCCCAAGAATATGGGCTGCATGTTTAAACTTCTGAACTAGGATGCTCAACTTTAACACAACTTATTTCCACTTGGATACTGCAAATATGGAGAAAGTGTGGGTGTATAGAATGGGAAGGGAGGGAGGGAGGGAGGAAGGAAAGAAGGGTGAAGTAACTGCAGTGTGTATCCATGCAGTAATATAGGGAACATGACAAATGAAGGCGGTACACCCCTGAAAACCATCAGCTTCATCATGGCAGCCCCTGTTGCTGTGATGAACACCATGTCCTGCATGACTTAGAGAGGAAAGGGTTCATTTCATCTTATAGATTGGAGTCCACAATGGAAGGAAACCAAGAAAGAAACTACGGAGGAATGATGCTTTCTGCCTCACTCCCCAGCTCATCTTCAGCATACTTTCTCCAATATAACCCAGGGCCATCTGTCTGGAGATGGCACTGCACACAGTGGACTAGGCTCTCCTACACTGATTAGTAATAATGATGATGATGATGATTATAATAAATAATAGTAAATGTCCCGTAGACATGCCAACAGTGATTGAAGCAATTTCTTAATTGTCTTCCCACATGTTCAATGTGACAACCAATAGTAGTCATCAGGGTAAATTAGATAAAATATCAGGAAAGAAGAATTTAAAGTATTATCATAACAATGTTTAATGACATCAAAGTTTATACAAATAAACTCCAAAATTAATTCAGAGAGCATTCAAATAAACAGGCAAAATGAGAAGTTTAACATAATATATGAAAGTATATGAAACCACAACTTGATAAACAGAATTATGAAGAAAGACATGTTGAAATTGTAGAAATGAAAACTCAAAAGAAATTGATATTAGTGGAGTGGATCAAGTGGAAGATAGACAAAAGAAAAGACAGATGAATTAAAAGACAGATGAATTAGAAAACAGGCAAAGGTGAACTTTTAAAAATGTGGACAGACAATGCAAATTCCATGGGACACCATTAAAAGACCATATTTACAAATCACGAGAATGGCATAGCTTCAGGCTAAAGGCAAAAACATTATATTTAATAAAATCACCACAGAACAGTTTCCAGATCATGAGAGAGGATCACCCAGACAACAAACAAACAAACCAAAAAGAGAAGAATCTCCTGACATCGTATTACAGTTAAAACACTAACCCTAGGAAACACAGGGAGAAATACTGAATGCTCATCACTGAAACACCAAGTTACAAGTTACGTATCAGAATTATAGACTTATGTCATTATTAAACTTATAGCAGGTTGTTCAACAGAAACCCTTAAAGCCAGAGGAGCATAGAATGATGTGTTCCAAATATTGGGAAACAGTAATTACCAGTCCAGATTACTATAGCGAGCAAACTATCTGTCAGAGCAGAGGGAGAAAGAACTGTCCATGATATAAACAAGCTGAAGGAATTTATGAGCACTAACCAAATACTCTAGAATATGTGTGGAGGAATCGTTGGAGAAAAATAAACACACGCAGGAATGAAGGAAGCTCAGCAGAAAATGGATACAAATAGGAAGAGGCCAAGCAATCCACAGTACTTCCCTTTCAGGAGTGACTCTGGAGAGTAAGGGACCCAATTCCTGAATCACAGAAGAGAGACTAGCAGACAAACTTAAAACCAGGATCCAAATATTTGTTGCCTAAGAAACATCTCTTACAATCATAGGCAAATGCCGCCTTAGGGAGAAAGGATGCAAGGGGTAGTCCAAGGAAATGGAACTAGAAAGCAAGCATGGGTCATGTTGTAATGGCTGAAAAAAAAAATACACTTCAATCAATTGAATGAGGGAAGAATTCACCAAAATAAAATTTCAATTCTAAACATATATGCACTAAACACTGGAACACAAGTAACTTTGTAAACTGCAACACGGTAACAACGGTGACTTCTATACCCAGCTCACATCAGCTTATCAGAAAATAAGCAGGGAGACATCTCAGTTAAATGACAACAGCATACATCAAATGGACCGAACAGCTGCCGAGACATCGGCCAATCGTTACGGTACAAATGGGCTTCTCAATCGCCTACGGAACGTTCCCCGAAACAGGTCATCTCTTAGGAAATGAAGCAAGTCTTAACAAATACAAGGACACTGAAATAATTCTTTGTAAATTGTATGATCACAAGTAAACTACAAACGAACAGCAGGAGAAACTGCAGAGCATGTACAAACATGGACATGGATAGATCACTGGAAAAACCCAGAGGGGAAGCTCGAAGTCCCAAAAACAAGATTGAAATCAGCAATGCAAAGCAGGGCGTGGTGGCGCACGCCTTTGATCCCAGCCCTTGGGAGGCAGAGGCAGGTGGATTTCTGAGTTCCAGGCCAGCCTGGTCTACAGAGTGAGTTCCAGGACAGCCAGGGCTATACAGAGAAACCCTGTCTTGAAAAAAAGAAAGAAAGAAAGAAAGAAAGAAAGAAAGAAAGAAAGAAAGAAAGAAAGAGGGAGGGAGGGAGGGAGGGAGG
>JADRCD010214082.1:22832-47204 GCA_019843815.1 Montemys delectorum
AGGAAGGAAGGAAGGAAGGAAGGAAGGAAGGAAGGAAGGAAGGAAGGAAAGAAAGAAGGAAGAAGGAAGGAAAGAAAGAAAGAAAGAAAGAAAGAAAGAAAGAAAGAAAGAAGAAAACAGCAATGTGAAACCTACAAAATTCAATGAAAGCATCCCTAAGACAAGCATGGAGAGAGAGAGAGAGCTCTAAGTGCCTACGATAAAGAATCAGAGATTTCAAATAAGAATGTAATCTATATCTTAGGACCTTAGAAAAACAAGAACAAACCAAACCCTGAACCAGAAAGGAAGTAACTAAGATCATGGCAGAAATTAGTGAAATGGAAACATTAAAAACAATACAAGGAACTGATGTAATAATAAAGAGTTGACTCTTGATAAAAGTTAAACAAATTAGCAAGCTTAGTCAAACTAAATAGAAGAAAGAAGACTGAAATTAATAAAAGTATAGAATCTATACCTTTTCATCAATACTATAAATAAAACAGAAGTCATTACAATGGGTGCTGGTAAAGTTCAGAAAATCTGTAAGACTATATACTCTTATAGAATCTATATAAAATCTTAAAGAATATATATTCTACTATGTATGGAGATCTAAAAGAAGCCAATGAAGTTCTAGATACATATGGACAATCAAACATATACTAAGATCAGATAAACAAACTGAACAGATCTCTAACAAGCAACAAGATTGAAGGAGCAATTTTAAAAGTCTCCTGACTAGAGACTTTCAGGCCCAGACAGATGCAATGGTGCATTCTACCAGACCCTCGAAAAGGAACCAGTATTTCTCACACTATTCAGTCAAATAGGCAAACAATAGTACAAAGTCAAAGGACTCAATGAAAAATTACAGACCAATCTTTGTGATAACCATAAGATGCAAAAATTCTCAATCAAGTACTCAACAAGCGGAATTGAGGAACAAATCAACAGATCTTGTGAACTAGTTCAGCCACTGTGGAATCAGTACAGAGATTTCTCAAAAAGAATCTAACAAGCGTAACTTGTGGCCTGCCCACTACAGCATTCCTGCGTATTTAACTGAAGGGCTCCGAGTCCTCACAGAGACACTTGCACATCTCTGCTTCCTGCACCACCACTCATGGTATCTAACCAACTGAGGAAAAGATGAGGAAAATGGGATTTATAGACACAATGTAAATTTTTAGCCATAAAGAAGAATGAAGTTAGGCCTTTTAGAAGACAGTACAGCTGGAAACAATCATTATAAAAATAAGGGCAGCCTCAGACAGACCAATATTATTTGTTTTCTAGTCATTGTGGGTATGTAAAATTATAAACGTAAAATGGCATGAATGTCGAAGCCAAACTGGAAGACAAAGGGGACTACCTGGAGGGGAGTGTAAAGGGGAAAGGAACATGGTATCGCAGGGTGGGAATACACTATAAACTAGCATGAACATGGCTTGATGTGTGATAGGGTGTGGCTCACTTGGTAGAGTATTTGTCTAGCAGGCAGAATGTCCTGGGTCTAGGTCCCTAACACTGTATAAATGGACCCCGGTGGGGCTCATTGCGAGTACTCAATGCCCTGTCCAAAGTGGTCTTCCTGGACTAGTGAGCACCACCACTGGCAGCCCCAGACCTCAGGATTCAAAACAAAACTACTACTACATATGGATTCTAGAGCAACTGGACATGGCAGACTCTCTCAAAGGAATGGAGAGAGGAAGGGAGGGAGGGAGGGAGTGAAGGAGGGAGAGAGCAAAGGAAGAAGGGAGGAGAGGAAGGAGGGAGGGAAGAGAGAAGGGAGAAAGGGATGTTAAGAGTAGAAAATGGGAAATAGGGGGAGGAGAAAAGAAAATGGCCTGATGTATCTATGTAAAATTTCTAACACAGGAAAAAAAGTAGTAAGAGGAAGAAGGGAAGAAAACTGAGAGGGAGAGAGGACAGTAGGGGAGGAGGAGGAGAGGAGGGAGGAGGGTGGGAGAGGAGGAGGGAGAACAGGGGAGGAGGGGAGGAGGGAGAACAGGGGAGGAGGGGAGGAGGGAGAACAAGGAGAGGGGGAGGAGAGGAGGGGAGGAGGGAGAAGAGGAGGGTAGGAGAGGAGGAGGGAGAAGAGGGGAGGAAGAAAGAAGGCAGAGAGAGAGGGGGAAAGAGAGGAGGGAGGGAGAGGAGGGAGAGGAGGGAGAGGAGGGAGAGGAGGGAGGAGGGGGGAGGAGAGGAGGGAGAGAGGGGAGGAGAGGAGGGAGGGAGGGGAGGAGAGGAGGGAGAGACAGGAAAAGAGTACAGGAGGAGGGGGGGAAGGGGGAGGGAAAGAGTTGGTCATTTTCTGTTTTCTTTCTCAACTCTTCCCATCCTAAAACAAGCTGTTTCCTTTCCAACAAAGCAAGAATGGCAAACTTTACAAAAGAAATTTATCTAACTTAATGAGTAAGCATGCAAAAGCTGGAAAGGGACATGAGAGGAAACTCAGAGGAACTCAGCTTTATGAGGCAGGCTTCCAGATTTATCTGTGAAAAGATGGAAGGTCAGAGAAGGGAGTGTATGGGTAATAATTATAAATGAGTCAGGCGGCAGAGGTCAGCTAAACAAACTTCAGTTGTTTCAAGTTTCAAAATCACACTTCCAAAAATTTATTCCAAGAGCTAAGAGAAACTTCCATTATTTTACAACCATGTGTAGAAAATTTTCACTTCTGCAGCCGTAATTTAAAGTCTGATTTTACTAGATTGGGAATGATCTATTATGGACTTTAAATATTTCATAAATAGAGTAGCAACTCATAATTGTCAAGTCACAAAATTGAGGACTAAATCCATTTAAAGTACCAAAAATAAAGTTCCTAGGTGTGATGTCATGACTGTTTATCTCACAGTTATGATCTTGGCTTCCTTCTGCGGGGGAGAGTGAGGGGAGGGGGATATGTCAAGCCAAAAAGATCTGTAGCCTAGATTTCATCGTCTGAAGCTAATGGCAGCCATGTGACACAGCCTTGACCGGTGTGCTGCTGTGGAGAAGAGAAGGCTTTTAGGATGCTGAAAGAAACATCCCCTTCTCTCTTCTCTGGGAGGTTCCGTGCCATCTACCAAACCTTGAGAACCAAACAAGACTGTATGATGAAGAAAAGCAGCAAATCTGGCTGTTGAGTGGCCTTGTAGAAAGCTATCTACCTTCCAGTTTTTCATGTTAGGTGTGACAGACTTCTATGCACTTAAGCTGATGTTTCTATAATTCGCTGTCGAGTGGAACTCAGCAGCCACGGATAATTTGTTCTTCCCTTTGCTGTATTCACAGAGGCTGCCCCACTTCTGCGGGTGGTGCTCCACACAACTGTCTAAGAACAGGTTCACAATCACTGCTGACTCCGCAACAGTTCAGAAGACTGTGTCCTATCCTCAAAGGCCAACAAGACTATGTGCACCAAGCTACAATGTGCCCTTCTGTGGACCTCAATTGTTTGTTGGGGATGGAACAGAAAGATAATGGAAGGAAAAATATTCAGTGCTGTTCCAATGACCAAAGAAATAGGGACTCTTCAGATTGAAGGTAAGCCTCCAAGACCCTATGTCTCAAGAAAGAAAATCAAGTACGTACAGCATGACTAGATTAAAGAGCACAAACAGAACATCACTAACCAACAAAAACAAGAGCTTAGAGATATTGTTGGGGGCTTAATGGATAACCTGACTCAGACTACTTCTTGCTTCTATGGGTCTCAAGGTCCAAACCTGAAGGTAAAATCCTGTTTTGTAATGTGTGTGTGTGTATAAACATGTGAACATGTGGAGACACATACACTCAGAAGCTAGAGAACACTGGGTGTCCTCTGTTGTTCTCTGCCTAATTCATTTTGACGTAGGTTCTCTCACGGAAGCTGCAGTAATCCACCTGTTTCCAGCCTCCACCTCCTTCCATTCCCCTCAAAGCCTCCTACACTCCCACCCCTGCCCACTGCTGGGGTTAAAGGAGAATGTGGCCAAACCTGGCTTTTTAACATGGATGCTTAAGAGCTAACCAAGGCTTTCATTCATGTGCAACAAGCACTCCTATCTGTCCTCCTCCCCCAAGCCACCGCCCAAACACATAGACCATAAAATTCCAGTGATTTCTAGCTACCGATTTACCTTGACACAGTCTAAAATTTTAGAACCCAGGAAGCTGGTCATAAATGCTCATAACTGAATATGTACATCAATGTATAGATTACTTTTTTAAAAAAAAAAAAAGGTTTATTATTTTATTTACACAGTTGCTACGAATTGAACTCAGGACCTCTGGAAGAGCAGTCAGTGCTCCTAACTGCTAAGCCATCTCTCCAGCCCTATAGGTTATTTTTAAGAGATATTAGAGTGTATACAGTCTTACAAAAGAAAAAAAAAATGACCTGCATAAACAGGTCAGCTGAATCATCATGGCACTGTAACTGCTCAATGACTCCAGCAAGAATTCGTACCCAACCATAGCTCTTCGCCACAAGAAGACAGACAGTTCAGCACTTGCCACCTAGCTTTTGGTCATCAGCATCACTCTTCAGATGAGCACAAGTTTAGAGGGAGCTGAAGGGACCAGCTTAAGCTTTATATCTGGCAAAAGGCAGACTTAATTCTCAAATTCAGGAAGGACAGTTTTCAAGTTGCTGTTCCACCATGCCTCCCACTTTGGGGTTTTATCAAAACATTCTATTAAAACATTTATTAGCGTACTACACATAGACACTAGCTCAGGAAACATTTGCACGAACCTTCATATATAGACTCCAAAGCAACCTGAAGCACAGTATTTGCCATATCTGGAGGCAGACATGGCTGTGACCCATATAGGGATTCCCTAACTTATCTGAGCATCTACAGCACACTTATGAAAAAGCTATTTGTCCAACCTAGACGAGCCTAAGGCTTCAGTGTCTCTGAGAGTCAGATGACCTGTTAGAATCCGGATCTTAAACGTCTCCCCATCGTGATCAAGACTTGCTGTTGTGTTGTCTCCTGCACCATGTCCCCAGTCTCACATCCCATGTCCCCCAAGAATCCTTAAGATGTTGGGCTAAGATGATTTCAGATCACTGACCTGTGTTTGAAGGGAACAGTGAGACTTTAATCCCCCACTTTCGACTCCAGCCTTCACTCCCACCTTTCTTCCTTCCCTCTCTGACTTTACCTATTCTATCTTCCCCATGACAACAGACTCCTTTAATCAAGCATTCCTGCAGCGAAGCAAAGTAAGACTGCAGGTTTGAGTTTGCTTATGTCAGGCACTCTGTCACAGTAACGTAAAGCTTATACAGATCTCTCCTCGTAAATGGTCCACAGATACTGAAGCAGCCCTGTCATGACTGGAAAGCATATACCAAGACCGTGGGGGCCTCTGAAATAAGATCCACCATTCCTGAGCAGATTGACCGAGCAGTGTAAGACACTGGACTCCACTGAACTGACATGAGAACAGGGAAAAATATCAATGCACAAATTCAGTGCACAAAGAAAGATATCAATGCGGTACTCAACTATATGGTTAACACTTTTTCTTAAATAAATAATGTCTCTTTCAAGCTGATGAAAACCTCAGCGAAAATATTTATCCAGTCAACATCTTAGTGACATAAGCTGTTAGGATAGGACACACTCTCGCAAACACACACACACACACACACACACACACACACACACACATACACACACACACTCCAACAACTTCATCAATGCTCATGGAGAAGAAACAGACTCTCCACCCCCGAAACACTTGCTAATTATTTTTGCACAATATGTGCACAGTCTGCAGTATTTGCTACTGAAGGGGAACGTGAACCACAACACATTAGCAGAGCCTGCTGCCTGGCCACCCAGCTGATACAACCCTGTGATTCTGCAGCAATAATGAGGGTTTCTCCGAGTCATAATCCCTAGCAAAGCAGATGCATGACTGCCAAATCCCCATGTAGGATATAAAAACTGAAATGTTAGAAGCCAAATGTATTTGAAGTTATTAAGTGATAAGGCATATTTCCATTGTTTGCTCGCCCTTTCTGTTAGTTGTGTCTGATTTTAAATTTTTCCACACACAGATTTTTTTTTTTTAAATCTCAACTTAGTATAAAGGACTAAGTGGACTTTTTTTTTAACCTCTAATAGTGACTTACCTCCCTTTTAAGAGATAAATATGTTCTTCCTTTTGTTCTCTCTCTTTCTTTCTTTCTTTCCAACTTTCCTTCTTTCTTTTCTTGTAACATCTTTCAGGACTTTTCTCACAATACAAAGGCAGAAGAGTGCTCTCAGATGGCGCTCTCAGATGGTGCCTACAATCCTTCAACAGAGTTATTTCTCTAAGTGTGCATCCTCCACCAAAGGCCAATGGTTTTAAAAGACAAGATCACAAAGACAGAGGAAGAAGGTGGCGTTCAAACACAGTAACTGGCCACAAAGGTGAACTCTGTTTCCACTCCCCGCCCTTTTTTTTTTTTTTTTTTTCAAACCACTGGCTGCCTAGCAAATTGGGAATCCTTCATGAAAGCTTACCTTGCTCTGAGTGAACCCTGAAAAACAGGCCAAAGGCACTGATATTCCCCTTCTCATTTGAGTCCACAGCAGAAAGACACTGTCCCATTCACACAACAGAATACCAGGATGCACACAAAACTGGCTGCCACTCATGATACAAGGACTGACACTAAAAGACGGGCGTCACAATAACTCTCTTCATGTGTCAGCTGTTTTCCCTTATCTCTTTTTCTGCATCTTAAAGTAATTAGCAACAACTGACTAATCTCAAAAAAACTATAGAAGCAGCTAATGTACAAATAAACATGAGGAGTTATACTTAGCAGGTTTATGATTATATTGGACACAATCTTAGTACTGCTCCCTAGATCTACAAAGTCTGACCATAAAAGAACTTCTTGGTTTGCTTGGGGTTTTTTGTGTTAGTTTTAGTTTTTAATTTTGCTCTTATGTATATGGATGTTTTGCCTGCACATATATCTGTGCACCACATGTATATAGTGCTGTAGAGGGCAAAAAAGGGCATCAGATCCCCTAAAACTGGAGCTACAAAGAGTTGTGAGCTGCCTCGTGGGTGCTGAGAACCAAACCTAGGTCCTCTGAAAGAGCAGCCAGTGCTCTCAACCACTGAGCCATCTCTTTAGCCCTCTTCTTTGTTCCTTTGTTTTGCCTTTTTTTTTTTATTTTACTAAATATGAATGAAATATATTCCATCATGAAAAGACAACTTTTTGGTCACTCATAGGGAAAAAGTACCAATAAAGAAGCAAAGTGCTGTTTCTCCTCCTGGTCCACCGCGCTGTGTTATGAGCAGACAAGGATACAACTGTTCCTCCATGTTCTCCAGTTTTCAACAGTATTTTATGAATGATCATACAATGTGTTTATAAGCTCAAAGTTAGTTTTAAGACTCTTGCAACCAGGGGCTGGAGAGATGGCTCAGTGGTTGAGAATGCACTGCTCTTACAGAGGGCTGTTCTTGCAGAGAATGGGAGTTCGAGTCCCAGCTCCCTTATCAGGCATTTAACAATCACTTGTAACTCCAGCTCCAGGGTATTCAACACCTCTGGCCTCCATGGGAACCTTCATTCACTTGCACAAACCCACAGACAGACCACATCCACATCCATAGATATAATTAAAACCAAAGCTTTTGGTTGAAAGTAAAAAGTATCTTGAATACTACCAAGATGTATGTAATCACATGTTTATTCATATTATATAAAAATGATGTTTATTACTTTTAAAGCATCTTGACAAGTAACTTTGCCCAAAATTAAATTTATAATTTTAACATGACTTCTCATCATGCACCACCAGAATGTACCAGACTATGGGACAAAACCATTTTAATTATTTTGAAATTATTTTCTAAATCAGTAAAGTAATATACACATTTCATATTCATGCATATATGAATTACAAATTTTTAAAAATTTGAGTTTAAAAACTGAGTGTGTTTTATACTTTAAGCCAGTTTTCCTTGAACCAACTATTAAAATGTATTGTTATATTTCTGTACAGTCTAGTTTTATGTCAACTTGAAACAAGCTAACGCCATCAGAGAGGAGGGAACCTCAATTGAAAAAAGATACAGCTGTATGCAAACTGGTAGGACATTTTTCTAATTAGTGATTTATGGGGGAGGGACTAGCCTTTCGTGCCTGGTTCCCTCCCTGGGCTGGTGGTTCTGGGCTCTATAAGAAAGCAGGCTGAGCAATCCAATGGGAGGAAGCCAGTAAGGAGCACTCCTCCATGGCCTCTGCATCAGCTCCTGCCTCCGGGTTCCTGCCCTGTATGAGTTCCTGCCCTCACTGTTTCTGATGATGAACTGTTATACAGAACTGAGCTCCCCAAATGGCTTTTAATCAAGGTGCTTCATCACAGCAATAGTAAACCTAAGTAAGACAACTTCATACACACTATTACATTAAATGCTGTCTGTAAGCTAGACTGGGACAATACAATATACATTTCTACTTACATGTACATACACACAGAAATGTCTGTTCACCATACAAACAAACATATATAAAATACAAACGCTATATAATGTTTGCAGGCTGCAGTGTCTACAGATTTCTAGCAGAGATACCTGTCCATCCAGTTTCTGCATTTATTTACCTTGACCAACCTGACCAACTAGTTTGAAGTAACAAGAGTTCTGAATTAGTTTTTCCACTTGAGTGGCATATTCTTTAACCAAATAAGTAAAGACTGTTACATATTAGAAATCTCATTCCTCCTATTATGTCAGTCATCTTTACCTCGCCCAGAGACCCAAGCCAGCAATCACCTTGAGCTTATTAACTGGTCATCTGCTTCTTAGTATTTTTTGTTACACAGTAGGGAGGTTATAGGCTGTGGCAGCTCACAAACAATGAGTGTTTCTCAAGGCTTAACACTCCCAACGATCCTAGGGCTAAAAACCTAACCTCTGAATTCTTTCCAAGAGAAGCAGGACGGGAACTGTGCTGATGTTTCCGAAGATAACTCATCACCTGAAATGCCAGACAATGAGAGGTGTTCCTCTGCAGACTTCCAGGCCTTGCAGCACAGGACCAGACCAGACCAGAAGCCATCTACACTGAAGAGCATGAAGCAAAGGACTCTTCAACGACAATGAAATCCTTCCCACTCCAGCCTTCTCTATCACCCCACAAAGTACCCAAAACTATTCTCATAAGCAGGGCTATGTGTAGTGAGGAGAGCTGGTATTCCATTCGCTGACTGCATGCATGCCTACCCACAGAAACTCACAAACTGATCTGTAGGCCATGAGAGGGTGGAGCACCCATGCCTGGCTGATGCTGCCTGTGATTACAAAACAGAACAGGGTCTCAGGTAAAGAGGAGAAGGGCAGTCATTTTCACTGATGCTGTTAAGTGCCCCACCCAAGTAAGCTTCCTGAACAAAGGTACAAGAGCGATCCAATGAAGTGCCACTAAAAGAGAGGTGCCAAATTCTTTTTGTGTGTGTGTGTGTGTGTGTGTGTGTTTGTTTGTTTGTTTGTTTGTTTGAGACAGGGTTTCTCTGTATAGTCCTGGGTGTCCTGGAACTCACTCTGTAGGCCAGGCTGGCCTCGAACTCAGAAATCTGCCTGCCTCTGCCTCACAAGTGCTGGGATTAAAGGCGTGAGCCACCACTGCCCCGGCGAGGTGCCAAATTCTTATGTGGTTATCCAGAGAGGGCACTGCTTTCACCAAACAAGGTCATAATCCAATGATCTTGCAAGAAACTCCAAAGGATAGGTTGAATATGTCTGAGAAAGAAGAGCTATGCAGCTAAGAGCTCTTCTAAGTACAGCAGCTTTGACCCCTTGTGTACTCCCTGTAATCTCTTGGCAAGCTGAGCCAGTGGACCGAAGGAAGGACCAATCCTGCTAAGGATTGCCTTTCTTTCTCATGACTGATGACCAAGCCTGGGGTCAGACAGGAGAACTGATATTGGGAGAAGACACAAACTGGGTGAGAGAATAGATACTCTGACTGACATTCATGGACATTTTTCTCTAGTATTTGAAACTGGGTTGCTCCAAATATACCATAATGACGGAAAATCATGGGATGTGTCAAATATGCCAATCCAACAGAGAGCACAGAGAAAAAGAAAGCTATTTTCTATTTGTTTTATACTTTGTGGTCCAGCCAACAACTCAGTTAAACTGAGGATCCAACCTGTGGATTTGTTTCCGTAAAGTTATGATACAAAAACAACAACAAAAACAAAACAAAAAACCTGAGGCAGTGCTGAAAAATCAAAATCGAAGGGCCATTGCATCTCATATCCCTACCATCGCAGGTACAGCCATATCAAAAGTGGCATTCAGTGGAAAGAGACCAAACATTTCACCCAAACAGTCAAGCTTGTCAGACGTCCAGCTGTCTAATCAATCAATCAATCAATCAATCAATCTCTACTGAGAGATCCATACACTCTTTGGGTAAGAAACACATAGAAGGTTTGAAAAGATGAAAAAGTATTAAACCAAGTGAAGCAAAAGCAAATGCAAGCTGAATTGGCTGTACCGAGGACCAATGGACTTGAACAGACGTACGGGAGACAGAGTGGCTCTGACAGGTAACAAAAGTACAAACCTGAAAGAGGGCTCTGAAAGCCTAAGCCTTCACTTAGCTAACCTCTCACAGGGAGAACAGTGACACAGCCTGCTCCAGAAAAATCGGTCAGGGCACACTTCTACCAGGGACCAGCTACCAGGGACTTCTCCCAACTCCCTGTTTTAGAGACTTCATATTCTAGGGACCTCCAAGTTGAGTCTTTGTCAGAGGATTTTCCCTGTCCAATTACATTAGTGCAGAGGAGGTGTGTGATTGGATAGGGGAAAAGGGAGGTAGAGCTAAGAGTTGCAGGGGCAGCGGGAAAATGGAGGCTGATGTGCGTGGTGTTATCAAAAGGTTAAAATAATTGGGGCTAAAGATTTATCAGCATCAATTGGCTCTGAAATTATGTATTGGCATCTTGTAAATTGTGATTTTATTGGTACATAAATCTAATTGGTTAACTATAAGCTTAAGAGTCTTGATTTTACCGGGTTACTGGGTATTGTGCTATCAAACCTCGAGGATGGTGGATCTATTTGGTCACTGGAGTTGTGGGACTGCCTGTTACAAGGGATTATACCAGAGAGGGAACTAGTGGCTCAAGGGACAATCGAGCCAGATGCCGCAGGGCCAAGCTCCAGAGAGTTGGCTGTGGCAGCAGGAGCATGGAAGTTCGTGGCCTGGCCCGGAGGAGAATTGGCCAGTTCATTTTTTCATTTTTCCCGTAACAAGTCTTTTCATCAGGAACACAACACTCTCCTTGGGCAGAACCATGGGTTGGTTGTTAGGCAACAGTAGCCTTGGAGGAGAAGGCTCTGGGGAAAAAGGACACACAGGCAGAGTGGCCTTGAGGAGTCTGACTCCAGATCACCCTCTGTAACCTGCTTCCTTTGCAGTCCTCAACACATGATTTCAACAAGACTGTTTCCTTATCCACGGAATGAGAACATTGCCACACACCTCCCAGGACACAAGAAAATCAATAAGGAAGGAATCAGAATTGCCCAAGGCGATTTGGCCTGTCACGGACAGCTTTGGAAGGCCATAATACATTGCTAAGCCTTCTCCAGAAGACTACCTGGGGTTCCAAGCCTTCCAAGACACTTGGAAAATGTCAGCTTCCTTCTGAGACATGGATGTTGTACCTGAGAGTAACTTCAAAGAGCTACTATCTGCACCGGATCTTGGGCTGTAACATTCATTCTCTTCTATCTATGCAAATGAGTTTCAGATGGCCACATTTTACTGTCCCGTGGCTTTGCCTCTCTTCTCAAGAATGAAGTAAGCAATGAAGGGAGGGTCATAAGCCCAATAATGACTTAATTCCCATCACCTCCTCCTCTGTCCAAACCAAGTCACGGAAGTGGGTGCTTTTTCAAACTTCCCTCAAACCAAAAAGGCTTAACTGTAAGTTTTTTGTTTTCAAAATTAAAAACAGCAACCCCTCTGTTCTGTTCTAAGTTATAATAAGAATCATGTTGTTCCTGGGGCTGTAACACCAACCTACAAGATGGAGAAAGATCTTCAGAAAATGAACTACTTCCAGTAGGTAAATTGGTGTGATGCTTAAGGTAATCCATATCCCAAGTGTTTGAGTCTTGGCAGCTTTCTGTGTTATCTTATTGAGTAGTTGAAGAAGTGATAGGAATGGACATGTACAATCCAATGGGCTTTACTTTTCAGATCATCAGACATCCCCAAGGCCAAAGTCATAGTCAAGGTCAACATACTTCCCACTGAGGAAAGTAGGTGTCAGCAAGGTGGGTGATGCCCATTATGCTGCCTCACATAACTACATAAAATTTAAGACTAAGACAAAACTTGATAATTAATGTTAAAAAATGCATTGCTTAGATACCAATTATAGAAACACCAGAATGCATAAAAATCCAAAATAGGTTTTAAAAAAAAAAATGAACTAAGGATAGATGTGGAGAAACAGCATGTGGCCTCTCTCCTCAGCTTATATATTGATTTTAGGGCATGTAAAGAGCCTAATGTGTGCTAGCTGCTGCATGATTCTCACTTAAAAACTGGAGCTTCACTGTGACCATAGAGACCACACAGCTTATACTTGTATGTTCAAATAAATTCAGTTGACCATAGCTGCTAAAATGAATCACCGAAATTTTAATCATATACTGGAATAAACTACATGTCCTATCTACCTTCATTCTATGATGTAGCTAAATCAGCGCCGGATAGAGTGCTTTAGATAAAAGTAGATCATCCCTACACAATCAAATTCTCTGTGATTTAGCACTATAATATTTTACCAGCTTACTCAAAATATCCATGTATTCCTTTTTAATTTAAAGCACAATAACATTATACGCTCTACTTATGATATCTTTATAGTCAATCTTTCTATTTAAGAATATACTGAATATAAATCGCTTATCAGGTATGCTCCCTATTTTATAACCACGATTCCACAAGTATTTTATTTCTATGCCTGTAATTTGCATAGAAGTCATTAAATAAAATACCACATTCATAACAGCTCTGTTCGGCTATATGTACTCCCGTGATGCACACCAAGTCATGAAAGCTGGTATACAGCACTTAGTGCAAGTCTTCCGATAACTTATTCTCCAAAGAGAGAATCCGGCCTATGGAAACCTTCAGCTGATAAAAAGACCTTAAGATATTTTCTAGAGAAAAAAACAAAACACTGTTCTAAAACTACCCACAATTATATGTCATTTATAAAGTTATAAACTAGGCAATGATTTGAGTTAGTAATTTCAGGAAATGATTTAAGACCATCTAATGTGGTTATCTTTCCATTCTGGAATTTCTCAAAGAAGTATGTGAAGTTCACACAGTCAAAGGAGATAAGAAAGACAGGACTTTTTAAGCTCTACCTAAAAAATGTTAAGAAAGCTTCTAAAAGCACTGTAAATCAAGCCTTCAGAGGCAAGGAGCTCATACTCAAAGGCCAAAATTAATATTCTAAGATTAGGCTATTAGACTAATTTCATCATTTTGCTCTCCTAAGTTGCCAAGCACTTTCCTTTACATAACTTACTCAACAGGCAAATATAAAGTACTTCCTTCATGTCAAATACTGTGCAAGGTTAGTGGGGAAACAGGCAGAGTCTCAGCCTGAGGGAGCTTTGGGCTGAGAGTGTGTTCCTCTGTGTGTGTGTGTGTGTGTGTGTGTACACAGTGGTGAGATACTGAACACTAAACAAGTAAACACTGAACTGTACAAAGTCACAGGTGGTCTGGAACTATCACTTATAAATACATTTTAAAAAGAGCCAACATAGATAACAAGTGGTTTCCACTACCGTACTCTATAATATTTCTATTTCTAGGTTTCTATCTCAATAGGACTCTATTATGTATATGATGTTACTTGACTGCTGTAAAAGAACACCACAGACCAGGTGGCTTAAACAGCAGAAAACTTGTTTCTCACTGTCATGGAGGCTTGAAGTCTGAGATCAAGGCTCAGGCAATTTTGGCCTCTCCTGATGCCTGTCTCCTTGGCTAAGACTTGCTACCTTCTCATCGATGTCCTCCTGTGACCTTTCCTCTGTATTCATACAGGCACAGATACAGCAGTGTGCACTCAGAACAAGCTTATTTTGAAGCCTATCTGTACTGTAAATCAATCACAAGACCTTGAATAAATGTTTTAATCACTCAGTGTTCTAGTATCAAACGACGATTATGCCTACTCTGCAGGATTACAGAAAGTACGAGGTTGCATTCCTAAAGCCCGAGGAACATAGCACAAATCTAAAGCACACTGGGTTCTGAACTGGGTCTCAAAGTAACCTAGGAAATCACATTATAAGATATTGCAGTAGTACAACTTTAAATAACACTTCTCAAACATTATGACTTTGCAAAGTAATGACTCTAAAATACCAAAGAACCACTCCATGTCTCCAGTATGGTTTCTTGTATATCTCAGTTCATACCTGCTGTCTATCATGTCATTGCTTGAGCATGCGTGCATCTGTCTTTCTACCAGTCTGCCTGCCTGTCTGTCTGTCTGTGTTATGTATCTAAGTATCTATGTGTCTCTGTCTCTCTCTCTCTGTGTGTGTGTGTGTGTGTGTGTGTGTGTATCTGTCCTTGTCTGTCTGTCTGTCTGTCTGGGAGGGAGGGCATGTGTTTTTGTCTATGTCTGTGAGCCTATATGTACATAGGTGTATGCATCTGTGTCTTTCTGTGTGTGCCTGTGTGTGTGTGTATGTGTGTGTGTCTTCCACTCTGAGGGGTCTCAGACCTGTGGGAAGATAGGAGGAATGTAGGAAGCAGTGACCCCCAAGCACTGTGTTCCTGGTATCGCATTGTTTATGGGGTATAAAGGCTGCGCTGACTTCTAGGTAAGGTTCTCTTAAAATATTCAGACCAAATACCTTGTTGAGACAGTAAGTGCACCTTCCAAGTCACTGACGTTGCCCATTCTCCCACAATGCTGGGAACACCTTGGTCTGGTACAAAGAGGAACACTTCCAGAAGGTTCAACAGATATCTGCAACTCTCAGTCAAGGAGTAGACTCCTCCCAGTTCTCAATCTTTAGGAGACCCCTAAGAGCTCATCCAATTTAAATATAAACTTAGAAAACAAGGGTTGGCTTGTAACTGAACAGTTCAGAAGAGCACAGTTATACTGTGCCACCTCAGGCTGAAGACTAACACCCAAGTCGTCTGTGTGCTTCCAGTTCTTCCTCTTCCCTGGGAGACTGGAGAAAGCCCCTGCACGCTACTTATGACAGATGGAGAGGAGCTTTAGCCAGTTACTTTGATGCCTTCAAAGGGAATGGAAAACGGACAGAATGAGGCCAGGCTCTTGATTCTGCAAGAGCATCCCGGGTCCAAAGGGCTCTAAATAAGAGGAAATACTCTGTTCATTTCAAGTGCTGCTGTATTTTCTCAGCAGCTGCAATAACTAAACTAAAATCCTCCTAAACATTGTCTCCATTGAAAGTGGAATAATGATCTATTTAATAATTAACATTCTCAGCAGCATTTTTTTCAATACAAAGCTAAAAGAGATTTGCTAAATAAAAAGATGTGAATTGAAGAAGAAAAGAAAGCTCTTAAACACTACCATGCCACATATGTGGAGGGCGGAGTTACAGTTCAAAAGCCATTCTTCAGAGTAACTCAAACTATTGTAAATAACATGGTCAGTCCCCCAACTCTGAAGCACAAAAAAGACACTCTTCCAAAAATAATATCCAGTGGAATATTCCCCTTCAATTAAGTGTATTTCTATTTGGCAGTCATTTTGAAAATCAAATACAATGCAAAAACTAAGAACAAAGCATTTTAAATCATGGTGAGCTCAACTAATTAAAATAATTTTTTATATAAATTACTTTCCTCTGAATTCCCTGCAAGTTTGAAATGGGGAAATTTCTCTAACTTGCTGCTATAAGGAAATACACTATAGAGAAAACAAGCAAAATATATTAAAACTGAGCTCATGACACATAAAAGACAACAGGACCATGTGTCCTCCAGGCATAGATGAAAGATAGACTGTCTCCTGGGAAACATCTTTGAGTGTGATTTGCAATTATAATGTTAATTTCTGTTAGAGAAATAACAAACACAGCATTTCCAGATTACTGATCACCTTTCCAAAATGGTTCCTCTGCCATGTGTCAGCAACCAGGGATTCCTCCTGTAAGTGCGTAGACAGCTTCCTGATCTTAACTGTGGCTTGCTCACTCACTGCTTTTCCAATTCATTCCATGGGCAGAATTTGCAATGTTGGCATTTAGCACTCACTCATTTAGGAGACACTGATTTAGTCCCAAACATATGCACCCATTTTTTCTGCGCACAAGTCATGTTGTAACGAACACACGAACAGTTGACATGAAGGCAGAGGTGCAGCACCCACTGTCACTGGGGCTGGAATCTAAGGTTGCTAGGGATAAAGCCCCGCCCCCATCCAGAGGCTAAGAAGAGCCCTGAGGAGGTGAGTACTTCAAAGTCAGCAAGTGCCCAGCAGCCACAGCATTTAGCTTCTTGGAGTTTAATAATGCTTAATGCAGGTTAGACAAATAAAGGAGTTAAAACTTCACTGCAGAGCTCAGACCAAGGATGGCAAATTAGGGAAACAGAAATTAATCCTGAAAGCCCTGTGGAGTTTGTGGAAGGGTTTTATAAATAATGCTCCAAGGCTTGTTTTGTGCAGATTTCTTTAGTTGGTGTGGAGAATGAAGTCATAGGCAAAGATGTAAAGTTATGAAGTTGCTATTTGTGTGTCTCTCTTCCTGCAAACTGTAAACTCCTACATGGAAGGAGAAAAACAACAACAACAACAACAACAACAACACACACACACACACACACACACACACACAAATCCCAGCACCATTGTAAAGAATACCTGCTGCTCACACTCTGGAGCCAAGAGAACACATGATTGATAGATGAGGGATGGGGTGGATTATACAGCTGAAACAATCTTGGCTTAGAATAATAAGGGTATTGTTATGGTTATGGTTTGGATCTAAAATGTTTACTACAGGAGTATGTATTTAAACCCTTGGTCCCTAGCTGTCCGTGCCATTTTGGAGGCTGTGGAACCCTTAGGAGGTGGGACCTAGCTAGAGAAAGCTGCTCACTGAAAATAGGTCTCATGCATGACTATCCATGTTCTAGTAAAAGGTTCTCTCTAATTACTTATCAGCAGTGATGTAAATGTGCAACCTCACACTCCTGCTACCCTGTACCCGCCAGATCTGCCCATGTCTTCCAGGCCAGAAGGGACTGTACCTTCCCAAACTGCGAGCCAAAACAAACCTTCCCTCCTTCAAATTGTTTCTTGTCCAGTAGTTTGACATACCAACAAGAAAAACCACTACAGTCATAAACTTGGGCAGCTCGATGCAAAAAGAAAGAAAAAAAAAATGGACAAAGAGCTATCAGTGTGGTGGGGTTGGGGGCCAGCAGATTCACTAGATGAGCAACTTGCTACTCAAAGGTTCAGAAAGTAGGATAAGACATACATTCGAAGTGAAGTTGAAGCCTTCTGTTTGGGGCATTCTGACTTTCAGGTACCCATAGGACTTCAAGGTCAAGATCTCCAGCAGACAAAGGATGCATTTGAAACTAGACCAAAATTTACAGCTATGGGAGTTTCAGTAAACAATAAGTGATAGAGGGGTAAAAGCAAAAGAACCATCTCCTACAGAGAGAGTTTTAGAGTGAGCAATATAGAGGCCTCCAGAGAACTCCAGGTCAAGTGCTGAGTAGTGAAGCCTCCTCGTGAAGCTCTGCCTCAATACATAAAAAACAATTTGTGTGCAAGGGACAAGTAAGCCCTCGGAAGCAGGGACTTCCCAATCTATGGCAGGAACCACAAAAAGGAATCAAGCAAGCAAAATCTGTTTACTTTGAAGCCGGTGGGGATGGTGCACCTTGGTTGGAGATTCTGGGACCACACGCCAGCAGATGCTTATAATAGCTAGTGTCTTAGAACCTTAAACTATAAACCTTGGATGTAAAGAAAGGTGAATCCTTCCAGCTGCCCGATTGTTCTATGATTCTAATTAAGTTCCAATGCTTTTTCAGGAAGAACAAATGCACAAACGCAACACATCAGTCTTCACCTTTTCAAACAACAGGAGCAGAAACGCAAGACAGCAGCTACAGCAGATCATGTGTGGAGTCCTACTGCTCTGCTGAAGAAATGAGAAAATACAGTTTGTTCATGTCTTACAAGTGATGCTAAAGATTTTCTTAAATTGACTTCTTCAAAGAAAAATTACCACTAATAACTTAAGTTCTTCCTAGTCTCCCCCCCAAACTTGATAGTTTAGATAAAAGATTTTAACAAAATATTAAAAGCAAAGGAATGACTTCCCAGGTATCCAACTTAATAATGACAGACATTATAAATTCCCCTTTACCTGCAACCCTAACCCATCAGATAAACATATTAAGTTTCCCATTCTATGGTTTTACCAATGAAAATCAGTCTATTCCAAATGACACTGAAAAACTGTCAACCAATGCTGCTCTAAGGACAACCACAAGTCTTACGGATAGCAGCCATGTGATACTATTTAAGGAGTAATCTCAGGTTTCAATTTAATTGTTGTAGCTAGAGTTTTATTTTCCTTTTCACAAAATAGGCTACTGGTTTTCTGCTCTGACACGGAGCCTCGCCCGTGTGCCTCCTACTCTGGCCTGGGGAGTAGCTGAGCTCTGCCATTAGACTCTCCTGACTATTTACAAGCTCTTCCCACCGTGCCCACCGTTGCCAGGTAGCTTTTATCTGGGTTCCTCTATCTAGGCGACAGAGGTAGGTTTACTCACATGCCTGCTTCCCTTGCTGTAATATTACAGGGCCGCCATGTCCCTTCCAAAGGTCGTAGCTCCAGATTGTTTCTTCTTGCTCCTTCCCTCCAGTCACAAAGCCCCAGTCTTCCTTGTTAGGCCACCCTTTAGCGCTTACCCTCACTGTGCTCATCTGCCCACAGTTTCACTTTTAGAGCCCTCCCCAGAGTACTTGGTATGCACATACCTTTTAGTCTGGTCCTAAGACAAAGGCTTGAGGAGTGGGTTTTCACAGACAACGTCAAAGGAAATTGTGTGTAAACCGTGACATACTATAAGGTTTCCATAAACCCAGCACAGACTTTTTTGAATACGCAAAGTTTCAATGCCAAGGAAATCCAACTGAATCTTACTGCATTCCTACAATTCTCAGTGTGCTGTAAATAAATAAATAAACAAACAAACAAACAAACATACATACAGAAGGCATATGTTCAGGATTTGAATGTCTCTGCCAAGCTAATCAGAAGTCTGTTTTTAAAATAGGTGTCTGGAGAAACAGCTGAAGGATTCAGACCCATCTTTGGAAAAGAGATAAGATTCCATCTTCCTGGCACGTGCTTCCATCAGGATATTCTGACCCTGACCCTGAGATGCTAGCTCCTAAGAACATGCCATCAAATTCTGAAAAGCAACTAAGTGGATTTATATTACTGTTAATAATTACAATGTTCACAAATGTCACTTTTGAAAGAGGTCAATATCAGTGACCTAGATTTACTATGTTCCCCAATAACTCCTGAAATGAAAAGGCAAAGCAGTTTCAAATGTACATGCTTCTTTTTTTCTACAATTCATTTCTCAAACAAAGGAAACTTAAGATCAGGTACTCACTAGTGACACTTAGAAAGGGAGCATTACCATTGATCCCTCCAGATCTCTTGGGAGAAGGGACAAGGGATTCCAATTTTTCTAGCTTTTGTTTTGTTCCCACATTTGTCTGGTTGGGATAGGTTGGGTTGGGTTGGGGAACTGGTGTAGTGAGACTAGGTCACGTTTATGTAACCCAGGCTGGCTTCAAGCTCATCATCCTCTCTCCTCAGCCTCCTGGGTGTTAGGCTTACAGGTGAGAACCGCCAACCCCAGCTCATGGTGGACTCTTTGATAGTTCTATAGAGGTGTCGTTCAGCAGCCAGCAGTTTGTACTGCCAGGACTCCACACATGGATACTCAAGTCCCTTAGATAAGACACAGTGGTATTTGTTTATACATCTCCCCTTATATATTAAATCATCTCACTATTGGTAGCACCTCACACAGCACAAATAGTTATAACAATGTATTGTTCAGGGAGTAACCATCAAAAAATGTCTAGGGCTGGGGAAAGAGCTCAGTTATAGAGTGCCTGAAGTAAATATGTACATGTTCAGGACAGATACTTTTTCTCTCCCAAACAATTTTGACTTGTAATTATTTGAACACAGGGACTCAGAACCCAGAGCACGGAAAGGAGACTACATTAGCAAATATGAACTTACCAATAAGCCCAGACAGGCATTCTTAACCCCCAAATTAACTTAACTGCCCAAGGTCAGTATCAATCTGTATGATGTATCCGCCCTGTGGGCCCTGACTTCTCTGAACACAAACTCATGATGCTTACAGCATGTCCCTGTTGGAGGAGGCCTAGAGTCTCAAAGCTAACCAAGACGATCAGAAAACAGACTCCACAAAATATCTCTTTATTAAAGGGCTTTCACATTGGTCTCTTAGCTGGAGAATACTTTTTTATTCAGTACTGTAGTTTAAGTAAATGATTTATTTCTAAATTCATTTCCGGGTATGCAATATAACTGACTCTAATTGAACTAGTAAAGCCGTGTAGCAATTTGGGCTATGTTTCAGTTAGAAGATCCATTTATATGTATAACCTGAGGTTCTGTGAGACAGAAATTCTATTAGGGACCTTTTTTTAAGAAGGCAATTTGACAGTGTTTTCTCTGAATTTTAAAGGTGGTTAAGTCCTTTTGACCAATTCTATTTCTTGGAATTTAGTAATAAAAAATTTTCACACAAATTCATGAAGTCTAATAAAAAGAAATCTGCTCTCTTTGACTGTACAGTCATGAGAAAACCATTAAAGTCCACTGTTAAAGCACTGTAAGATTGTATGTCTTACCAGACAGTATACAGTGTTACAATGATGAGATAACCAGTATCTAGACAATAAATAAAATTACCATAAGATAGTTATGAAGACAAAGCAAGTCACAGAAAAATAAATGTAGTATGATGTAGTTTATATAATAAAATGCATCTGCATGTACAGTATGATTCAATTTATATAACAAGAAAACCACGTATATGTATTTGTGTATGTAAATGAATGGACAAAAGGAAGGGAGAGATACTTGCAGCTGTTGCCAATGGTTATATCTGGGGAGGGTGTAGGTGGGAAAGAGTGCTTTACATATTGCTTCTGTATTTCTGCATTGTCACTTCAACTGGAACATATTAGTACATCACTTACATCATTTTAGAAACCAGAGAAAATAAAAACTTAAATTCCAGAGAAGGCTTTGGCTATGTAGTCAAATAACCAAACATCCGTAGATACAGGAGAACCACATCCCAAGGGACTAGATTTCCATTTGACCCAAAGTGATCTTCCACTTAAGACTGATTAGGAGCTGGACAGTGGTGGCGCACGCCTTTAATTCCAGCACTTGGGAGGAAGAGGCAGGCAGATTTCTGAGTTGGAGGCCAGCCTGGTCTACAGAGTGAGTTCTAGGACAGCTAGGGCTATACAGAGAAACTGTCTCAAAAAAAAAAAAAAAACTGAGAAGGAAAAATTAGGGCGGGTGCACCTTGAAATACTAGCCTGCAGAAACACATCTAACTTAGTGTTCAGGCTAAATACTGCAACTGTCGATATAGGGAACGATACCCCATGATTTGCAGAATTCAACCAGTGACAGAGGCAAGAGAGCCTCTCTGACCCCATAATGAGAGAAGTTACTCATTTCAAAGCACTGTTATGAAGTAAGCTTGAAAACAATGTCTTGCCTCTCCCAACTCTGAATATTTGCCAGTACCCTAGAAAATGGGGCAAGGAAAAAAAACCAGATATTCAAAACTCTATGCTCATTCAAAATAAGGGAGACTACATAACAAACTTCAAAATCTCCCCCTTTAAAAAAAAGTCTTAAAAAGCAAATAAAACTAATGGCATTTTCTAGGGCACAGTGCATCTGAAAACTTACACTTGACAAAAGAGCAGACATGGGAAACTCTCAGGCTGAATTCCTGCCACAAATGTGCCCAGTTTGGCAATAACATGGATTGTGTGCATGCAAGTGGAGGCCAGAGGTCAACCTCCCATGTCATACCTCAGTTGAAACCTCCTTGAGCTTAGTTTTTTTGAGACAGGGTCTCTCTCACTGGCCTGGGGATGACTGACTGCTCTGTGCTGGCTGTCTAGCAAGCCCCAGGATCTGCCTGTCTCTGGAATTCTCTGAAGTAACACCACTATTCCCAGCTTTGTTACATGATTCTTGGGCTCTGTCTCCAGTCTTCATGTCTATGTGGAAAGCACTGTACCAACTGAGCCGTCTCCTCAGCCAAACTTCCAAGCACTTTTTGGTTGATTTAACTCGTCTATTTTACGTGTATGAGTTTCTGTGTGCTATGTATGTACCTGGTCCTCACAGAGGCCAAAGAGGGCATCAGATCCCCCTGAGACTGAAATGACAGACGGCTCTAAGTCACCAGGAATCAAACCTGGGTCCTCTGGAAACAAAAACAAAAACAACCAGTACTCTGAACTAGCTCTCCAACCACATCCAAGCACTTTCAAATGAAGAACTGTCACATTCCAGGTACTCTAATTCCTTGCTTCATTATAAAATGTGCATGCAATGGCAGACTCCTCTGGCATAAGGAACTCACATAGGCCACCATGCCTAAGGTCCCTGACGCCTGTTCAACAGCACTGGTGTATGTGGTTTACCTGGCTCCTCAACCAGCAGTCACAGCAACCTCACTGAAACCATAAAACCTTGCCAGCTGAAAACTGACCCTTGAGAGATGACCTTACACCTTTACTTTTCCTTTTAACCTTAATGTTTTTTATTGACTATTTGGAAATTTCTCGTGATGCACTTACTTCCCAATCCTCCCGGGCCCACCCCTCGCCCTTATGATCTCTCCCAAAAACCGAAGAAAAGATAATAGCAAATCTTCATTCTTAGTCTCCGGCCCAGGTGAGTGTCGATTACTCCCCTCCTTCAGCTTTCCGGTTCATGCAACTGCAGAAGCAAAATCCCCTAGAAGGAAACTAGGAAACAGGGCTTTATCCTCAGCGGCGCGCTATTCTGATTCCATCTTCACAGCAGTTGCCAGAAGCATATCTGTTACATCTTAGCCCAGCCACTTAAAATAACTGCCACACCATGTTTTGTGGTTGAGAGAGAGAGAGAGAGAGAGAGAGAGGGAGGGAGGGAGGGAGGGAGGGAGGGAGGGAGGGAGGGAGGGAGGGAGGAAGGAAGGAAGGAAGGAAGGAAGGAAGGAAGGAAGGAAAGTGTCCCTTCTGCAGCAAGCACTATACCAACTATGGGTAACACCGAACAGTGGTTTAAAAGCTGGAGTTCTGGGCTAACATGATTCTTGTCTATAATCTCAGCTTTTGAGAGCCTAAAGCAAGAGGATTTGCAGTTTGGAGCCAATGTGTGCTACACAGCTAGACACAAAAACTAAACAACAACAATAAAAAGGTTTAGGTGTCAATCTACTTAGATTTCAATCTCAACTCTAAGCCCATCATGTGATTGACCTCCCAAATATAAGTTCTCCCCAAATGTAAACCTAAGAGTCTGTTACAACTCCCTAGCGCACCCCACCCACCCCCCAAAAAGTGTCTAGGAAGATCAAATGAAGTGGCATGTTTCAAATTCTCTACAAATATCTGGTTTGGGGGTTTGGTTTGGTTTTGTTTCCTCTTAACGGGTATTATTGAGACTATGGGCAAAAAAGTTGAATGTTCCCGCTAATGCCCATGGGACTAGAGGAGGCACAATGTGCCTCCAAACATCACTGATCCCCAAATGCTTCTCACGAATGTTTCCATCCTCCTAAAGCTAAATAGCTTAATATGGTCTCCTTTGAAGCCTTGCTAGAGGACACAGAGGCCCTGGAGATGGCATCTGGCTCCTGCATTACAGTTCAAAACCCCACACTCCCTGAATTTTAAGGCTATTAGAGCTGAATACTGTTGTACTGCTCTACCCAAATGCAGTCACAGGGTGAGATGAGTCCAGAGGAAGATGTGGCATCAGGAGGTGGCCTGTGAGGTCACTGTAACATTCCCTGACTGCCAGATGGAAATTCTAGTATGTCTTCCATGTTTTAAATGAGCTGCTTCTGCATGGGCTTCAACAAAGAAGCCAATGCTCTCTACCCTGATAGAGGAAAGTAGGCATTGTGGGCACAGACTCTAGTAGCATCAGTAGGAGAAGGGGTAGAGTACTTGTCAGAGCAACAGAAGTGTTGTTCCCAGCACCAATCACCATCATCCAGCACCGTTCCGA
>JADRCD010214083.1:1729-33302 GCA_019843815.1 Montemys delectorum
TGTGTGTGTGTGTGTGTGTGTGTGTGTGTGTGTGTGTCTGTGTGTTTACATGGTCACATTTGCTTCCTTCTGTTTAAAACATTATTTCATTAAAGAACAAAATAGCCCAAAGAACAGGTTTTTGTAGAAGAAATATACCTATATTTAGTTAAGTATTTTTAATATATCCTGTTTATTTTTAATTAATGTTTAGTTAACATATGAAATACTGGCTTTCTTGTGACATTTTCATACATGTATCGGTATGCTCTGTTCATACTTGTCCCCCAACGCACACACTGACCCCTCCCTCTCTGTCAAGCAGTCCCCCTTCCACTCTCATGTTATTTGTGTGTGTACATTATTGCTAAACCTTGACTCAACATATGAAAGAAAACACGTTTTGTTACTTCCCGTCTTGCTTCGTTCTCCTTTCCCCTTGAGATCCTTGCCTCTTCCTTTCTAGTCTTCCTGATTTTGCATTCTCTGTGTGTAAGAGAAGATATGTGACCATTTATTTGCCCTTCTTGAGTCTGGCTTATTTGCTTAATACGTTCTTGTTAATTTTTACCTTTTTTAAATATTTAACCTGGACCAAGTGTTAGGTTAAATGTGTATGAACAGACTTTAAACCTTCTTATAGTTTATGTATTTACTTACTTACTGTGTACGTGTGTGGTGGTCATAGGGCAACTTTTAGGAATCAGTTCTTTGCTTGCACCATGTGGTTCCCCAACATAAACTCAAGTCATCAGGCTTGGTAGGAGGCTCCTTTGCCTGTGTGCTGATCAAATCACCTGGTTTTAGGAGTTGGTTGGTTGGTTGGTTGGTTGGTTGGTTGGTTTTGCTAATTATTTGATATTTCAAACCTAAATGAAGTGACTCCTCCTCTGGTACAGCCCAGGCATTCAGGCTCTTTGTACGAAGCACCCCTAGATACTTACAGGTCACGGTCCTACCTGCTGCCGTGTGCCTTGGCCCACATACAGCCAGTGCTGTTTCTATCTCCTAGGCTTGAATAGACACAAAGGCAGTGTTGTTCTCTCTGGAATTCTGTTCCTGGCTTTTGTCCATCACATACGTGCATGAGAACAGTTGATTTCAGTGTGCAGTAAGGGACTTAGGTGTTAAGCATTGGCACTTTCTCTCCATCAGAAAGCATCCTTGGGGGCCTGGAGAGATGACCTAACAGTTAAGAGCGCTGACTGCTCTTCTAGAAGTCCTGAGTTCAATGCCCAGCAACCACATGGTGGCTCACACCATCTGATGCCCTCTTCTGGTGTGTCTGAGGAGAGCAACAGTGTACTCACATACATAAAATAAATAAATCTTTTTTAAAAAGAAAGAAAAGAAAAAAGAAAGTATCCTTGGCATTTTTATTGGGTACTAGCATCTAGTATCTTATTTTGAAGAATTACCTAGTACCAAACACTACTTGAACTTAATGTATATATGTTTCTTCTAACTGTGTCTATATATTATGATGCTTATAAAAGCTTGTCTCCATTTTGTTCTCTTAGAATTTTATTGATGTATCTCTTAAACAGAGCTTTAATAGGGCTTATATAATTTAATTGGGAGAAGATGATATTGCTCTTAACAAAGGAAATGTCCGTATAAAAGCTTGGAAAATCCTGTCCAGGGATCCAAAGATTTTGTTCCACCACATTAATTTGTTAAATTAATGAGGTACAAGGAAGTGTTTAAAAGTTAATATCTTAATTTCTAGAAGACTCATTTTTTTTTTTTTTTTGCCATGTTTATTTCTTTTAGTGCTAAACCAACTGACTTCGATTTTTTAAAAGTCATTGGAAAGGGCAGCTTTGGCAAGGTAAGTTTTTAGTGTCCCATGATTAAGCACTTAAGGAGCATCTGCCTTACATGTGTGAGTCATTGGGCTGTTCTGTTAGCAAGACACGGACTTAATATTCTTTCTCTGCTGAGTCTTAAGGAGATAAGGCATGGGGGCTGGTGAGATGGCTCAGTGGGTAAGAGCACTGACTGCTCTTCCAGAGGTCCTGAGTTCAAATCCCAGCAACCACATGGTGGCTCACAACCATCTATAATGAGATCTGACGCCCTCTTCTGGTGCGTCCGAAGACAGCGACAGTGTACTTACATATAACAATAAATAAATCTTTTAAGAAAAAAAAAGGAGACAAGGCATGTGCTGTGCCGAACTTCTAAGATGAAGTACTTAGGTTCAGTGTGTCTTTATTGAGAACTTAGTGCTTGCCAGGGTTGTATTGAGCAAACTGACTTAGTGATGCTTACAGCCTTTTGGGGTAAATAGTCTATTAAAGAATTCACCCTGGTAGATGTAAATAATAGTGGGGCTGAGGGGAAATGAACAGGTGGACTGACAGGATGTAGGCAGCTCAGTTGGTCAGGAATAACCTTTGGGAGGAATCCTTTTAAATGGAGGCTAGAAAGACTGAAGTGGGCATTTCTTTGGATTATAAGGAAAGGAAAACCTCCTTAAACTGAGAGCATCGGAGCCATCCCAGAACTCAGCAGTGTCCGCCATGCCAAGAAGGTCGTCATGGTCGGCAAAAGTGTCACGGGAGAATTTATCTGAACCACCAAACATATTTATTCTTTCTTGCAAATTTCACTAAAACTCATAGTAAAAATGAATATATGTATATTTAATTATATTCCAATATCCATTTATAATTATATAATATATAAATATATAACTAATACGTGTAATTATATTTCCTTATATCTGTAGCTTTTTGGTGTCTTTTGTTTTCCGAGTAGCTTTGAGAGCAAGGGAGGACCACACTGCTAATCCTGTTTGTGTTTGTTCAGTCATCAGATGCTCAGTGATCAGCTATTACATTGTGCTAACATAAACAGCAGCAGAGTTAGAAATGGGCCCTACTCTGTGTAATTACAGTTTATCAGAATGTTGTAAGTGGTTTGCCATTAAAAATGCAACGTTGACAGGTGTCCAGAAGTTAGTGGCCATTAATCCTGGATAAAGCTCCCCGTGCTTTGCATTAAAAACAATGACAAACATTAACTGGATGTGCTGATGTATGGTTCTAATCTTAGGATTATAAGCTTGGGAATCAGAGGTGGGAGGATGGTGAGTGCCAAGCCAGCCTGGAGGACGTATCATGATACCATCTCAGAAAGTGAACACAGTGGGCTTTGCTGCCCCTTTGAAGCTCTGCTTATGCCAAGAAGCCACGGGAATTGGTTTTGTATGTAGTATGAAATTTAGGGTGACTGTTCATCTTTCTTCATGTGGCTTTATGGCTGATATTACAGAGTTTATTGAAACACAGTAACCCCCTGACACACACTGGGCTACAAGACCATCTCTATCATGTATTGGCATTCATGTATGAACTGGTTTGAGATGTTAATGGTTTGTAGTTCTGTTTCTAGACTTTAGTTTCTGTTCCTTTGGCCTGCTTGTTTATCTTGGCATCCATGCTGTGATGTCTTGAGAAAAATAGCCTGATAGCCAGCACAAGCCTAACTGTTCTTCTTCAGGAAGATATTCTTAGCCCTTTCTATGTCTGTCTGCGTTTTAGAATCATATCCATTTCTGCAAAATTTAGATGGAATTTAATCTGGATTACAATCAATCTACAGATAAGGTTAGGTAGGGGAGAATTGATATCTTTATATCTACGGACATGGTATATAAACTTTTCAATAATTGAATCTTTCTCAGCATTTTATAACGTTCTATATATGATTTCACACTCAGTTTATTAAATGTGTTCTTTCGTGCTTCTTTTTGAACTATTGAAAACCGTTGTTAATCATTGATGCTAGATATATTTATGACCTGTGGTACACTGAACAGGAACACCTATGCATTGGGAAAGGCATATGCAGGCTTGCTCAAAGCATCATTTTTCACAAATGATTTGTCAGAGTATATACATCATAATGGGATATTCTGCATGACAGCGTAGACTATGAAATCTATTCCATATGCTGTACTATATAATTTAGAATGAAAGGAATGAAAGGGGCTTGGTCTATATAGTTGCAAATATATAATATTTGAAGGCAGAACTTATTAGTTACTGCGTGATAAAGTAGTGGGAGAGTTATGTTTGAAGAGGAGTGGAGTGAAGGCATGACTGGGGTGGAAGTTTTGGCATGTTTGACTTGACCTACATAGTGCTTTGTAGGTTTTGTAAAAGCTTACCAATATTTGTCTAATACGTACAAGCTGTGTTTAATAAAAACCAAAAATTTTGTAGGTAATATAAACACATAAGGTTCAATAAAATAAAAGACTGATATGCAAAAGCAAAGCAAAGCAAACACAAAGTCATAGTATGCTTGAGAAATATAGCACATTGTGTGAATAGGCTCAGCCTGTGTGCGGTGGCCAGGTGCGCGTCAGCTCTTTCTGTGGTGTGCTTTCAGTTCAGTCTCGGTTGCTGATTTGCTTCTTAGTTTTTTATGTATTGTCCAAATTCATAGTTGCTGAATAAAGCAAAACTCTGTGACAGGAAATCATGTTTGTGCTAAGAATGCATTTAAAGATGAGCCAGTCTGAATCAGAGAAAGAAGGGTCGGGCAGGTGGGAGTTATCAAAAAGGGGGAAAACTAAGGAAGGCAGAGTATTGCTCAGCCCAGTGCTTGTGGGGAGTAAAGGACAAGGAACCGCAAAATGCTTGGACAGAGGACGTTCATACTAAAGGGATTTTGACTCCATCTTTATGAATTCCAGATGTTAGTATCAACACTTGCATCATGTACTCGGATTTTATAGCTTTTACCGGCTCCTCTTTTCCTATTCAGCTACCACTTTACACAGAGGTTTCATGTCTGCTTGGGGCCATCTCGGCTGTCATTTACCCAGACTTTCCTTGCTTTTGATGTCCTTGACAGTTTGGAGTCTAGTGAGCATGTGTGCTGTAGGAAGCTCCTCCATCGGGCTGCTCTGATATTTTTCTCATGTTTAAGCTGAGATTGTGTATTTGGACCAGAGAGACAGTGGCAGTTCTAGGAGTAAGCGTGCCAGTGTCAGGAGTCGGTACGTGGGTTTCGAAATGCCTTGGGACGTGTCCTTTGGTAACCACACAGCTTAACGTATGGGAGTCTCAGATACGTGACCATTGTCCTCACGTATCCTGTCATGGAAATGTGTTTGAATGAACGCATCCATAAGCAGCTTCATCACTGAGGACGTCACAAAGTAGACTCACACAAGCTTCACTATTACAGCCTACTCCGTGTAGGCCACAGTTGACACGTCCACCACTGACCAAAACATTGTTACGTGTAGCACGACCTTGAACATGTCTTCTTTTTCTGGTACAACTCTTATTTTTTAAAATTTATACTCTCAAGCCAGACCATTATAAAAAATACAGCAGTCCATGTTGCCTCATCCTCTGAACTCTTGTGAATTCAGAGCCTGTATGGGAAGCCTGCATAAAATATCAATCCATTATGTTCACTGAAGAAAATCACCCCCTTTATGTACCTACCAAGGTTAGAGCTTTGGCATTTTATTTGCTTATGAGTATCTCTGTGTGTCGAAGTCAGAAGGAACCTGTGGGAGTCAGTTCTCTCATACTGCGTGACTCCCAGGAATCAGAGGTCAGGCCAAGGGGCACCTTTACCCACTGAGCCGTCTCCCTCCACAGCCACACTTCAGAATCTCCTACGCAAACTCCTCAGAGGGTGGACACATACAGAAAGTCCTTGAATAGTGTGTATTTGGTGATGAATTTAGAAAAAAAAAAAAAAAATCTCATTACAAATATATTAAATAACAAAAAATGCTCTAGCTATTCAAATAATCAGAACCCTTTTTGTTTTATTAAAATATCTAAGAAAAAGTAGAATTACAGAAATAAATTCAGTAGTGGTTAATCTTCAGGACAAAACACAGGAGGTCCCTTGTAGACGTGCTTTTTAGAAACTTTAAAAAGATTGCAAACTCTTCACTCATTTGCAAATCTTTCTAACAGGTTCTTCTTGCAAAACGGAAACTGGATGGAAAATTTTATGCTGTCAAAGTGTTACAGAAAAAAATAGTTCTCAACAGAAAAGAGGTAAAATAAAATAGAGCCGTTTCTTTATGAGCAGCTGTTTTCTGGTATATACTACAAATTGATATTTTGCATTTTTTTCCAGCAAAAACATATTATGGCTGAACGCAATGTGCTCTTGAAAAATGTGAAGCACCCATTTTTGGTTGGATTGCACTATTCTTTCCAAACAACTGAAAAGCTTTATTTTGTTCTGGATTTTGTTAATGGAGGGGAGGTGAGTTTTGTAATTAGTTGTCTCATAGAGACAATGGCTACCAAAAAAAAAAAGGAGCATGAAATCCCAAAGGTCCTTATGTAAGGCTTGAGCTGACCATGCCTCGTCAACAGCTGGTGGAGAGTGAAAACAGTATTCAGTGGACCACATGCCGTGCAGGACATGGAGAAGTTACAGGCGTCGTGTGTGGTTTTGTCAACGCTGTATTGCAAAATTGAAATGTTAGTGTAAAGCATGATGTGTAATTTAGATAATGGTTGTTCCAACCATTGCCTGTCAATGTTAGCCAGACATGTTATTTTCTAAAATGATCAAACTGTTCACCATTGCGGCGACCCCTCCCCGGAGGTAAGCCAGCGCAGGAGTGTTTGATGTTGTGTCACCTTCCTGATAGTACGTATTTTTTTTCAGCATGTTAGAGTGTGGCATGATCTGTCTCAGAGAAAGGGTTTTTTGAAAGAAAAAGATAATTGTAATCACGGAATCCCCCCTTTTGTTTGTGCCAGTAAACCATGGTCCCCAAAACCCTTACTCAGAAGACCGTTGAACCCCATTCTTAAAAAATGCAACCCGTACAGCAACTGATACAGTGATAGTATGCGTAAAGTACCACTTACATGCCTAACAGCTGGCAGGAGTGAGCTCTGGCAGCCTGGTCACAGGTTTCAGGCTGCGGGCCATCCCCGTTCTTCTACTGCCTAATCTTAGATTTCTAATTCGGTTGATCTCTGATCCACAAGTGTCTGTAAAGTTCATTTAAGTAGTACATCTTATAACATCTTTACAAAGGAGTCCTCTGTCCTCCATCTCAGCAAAGAGGAAAAACCCAAGGTTATTGTACTTCAGTTACCTATAGAATAAAGGTGACAGAAAAAGAGAACGAAGCCGGGCATGGTGCTGTCTGCCTTTGATCCCAGCACTTGGGAGGCAGAAGTAGGGAGATCTCTGTGAGTTCAAGGCCATCCTGGTCTACAACGTGAGTTCCAGGACAGCCTACGTAGTGAAACCTTGCATGGTAAAAATGAGTGGGGAGGGTAGGGAGAGAGATAGTAAATATGGACTATAAAATGAGTTACAAGCAATAAAGGAATTGAATTCAGAGACAACTTTGTCAGGGTTACCCTGTTCCACTTAAATTTGAAGGCCGGCATCTCAGTCACCAGCCTCCCTTCCCCGCTTCTCAGTCTTTGAAATGTTCATGGGAGGCATCTAAGTGGAGCGGATGAGGGGCCACTGCAGGTTTCCTTTTTTTAGTCTGTGGTTTCTTCATATTTCGGGACTGAGCTTTGGGTCCTCTGTACACAGCGGTTGTTCAGACCTGAGCAGCAAAGGTGGAAAGATGCACGCTTGTCGTCCACAACATGAGCTCTGCCAAGATAATCAGGGCAGGGGATGAAGTGCTGCAGAGTGCACTGGGGGTGTCGGGGGTGTTAGATGTCACTGGCCGTGGGTGGACTGCAGATAAAGACCAGCGAGAAGGGTTGGAGTGCAGTGTGGTTTCGTCCCATGCTCTGTTATAGTTAAGTGTTTCTTTTAGGTGGTTGTCTTGTTTGTGTTGTTTGGGACAGCCCTTGCTATATATGCTGTGCATGTAGCGCTTTCTGACTGGGCACTCTTTATGCCTCTATGGCTGTCCTTAAGCTTGTGACGGTCCTTCTGCCTCAGCCTCCTAGAGTGCTGGGCTTGCAGGCATGTGTCAACATACCTGGCTTTTGTTTGTTTGTTTGTTTGTTTTTGGTTTTGGTTTTGTGTGTGTGGTTTTTTTGTTTGTTTTTTGTTTTTGTTTCTTGGGTTTTTTTTCGAGACAGAGTTTCTCTGTGTAGCCCTGGCTGTCCTGGAACTCATTCTGTAGACCAGGCTGGCCTCAAACTCAGAAATCCACCTGCCTCTGCCTCCCAAGTGCTGGGATTAAAGGCGTGTGCCACCACCGCCCGGCTGTTTGTTGTTTATGTAGAGTCTCATTAGACTGTAGGCTGTAGGCCTCAGTCTCAGCCCTCCCTCCCAGTCTCCGAGTGCTGGGTGATGGTCATGCACCATGGTTCCCAACTCCTCCTGATCTCCCATTGTTTTCAAACCTTGACCTGGGACATGGAATTTTTGTGTACTACTTAATCTCTTCATTAGAATCAAGTAGAGTGTCAAAAAATGAGTTCTAGGATACTGGGCAGATCAGCCTTTCTGACCTAGCTTCCTCATCAGTTGATTGGGAAGATTAAAGAACATAAGTATTGGGAAGATTAAAGAACATAAGTATATAAAGACCTCGCTGAGAGCTTTTGGTTCACTAAGCCATCCACAAGGCCTAGTCATTCCATGGTATTTACATGGCAGCATCAGGGCTGTAGATTTTCTTTAATCTCTTCTAAGTGGCTATCTGCAGTGGTGTGGAGACTGTCACGCTGAGGACTGAGTGTATGTAGTACCTGGGAAATGAGAGAACTCGGGGAAAGCAACACAGACACATGTTTGAAGACAGTGAGTGGTACAGTAGCTGGATGAGAGATACTGACAGGACAGCTGGGCTGTCCTGAGCTTTCATCTTAGAGTCAGTGTATCGGAAACAGTGTTGGTGTGTGATGTTACGTGTGACCCCTCACAGCTTCTCTCCTCCCTGCAGCTCTTCTTCCACCTACAGAGAGAAAGGTCTTTTCCTGAACCCAGAGCAAGGTTTTATGCTGCTGAGATTGCCAGTGCCTTGGGTTACCTGCACTCCATCAAAATAGTGTACAGGTGAATCACGTGTTTAAATTACATGGAAAATACCTCCTGAAATGTTTAAGATTTCTCGAAATATTTCAAATGATAGCCATATTTTTCTTTTCTTTTAATTCAATATAGAGACTTGAAGCCAGAAAATATTCTTTTGGATTCAGTGGTAAGTGTTATCTTATTTAAAATCTTGTAGTTTTCATTTCTCTGTTGTTGTTAGGCATGGTAGGAAGTTGTCTTAAAGGTTCCATACTGTATGATTGCACTTCTGTAATATTCTTGATGAGGTTTCTCTGTGTAGCCCTGGCTGTCCTAGAACTCACTCTATTGACCAGGCTGACCTCGAACTCAGAAATCCGCCTGCCTCTGCCTCCTAATTGCTAGAATTAAAGGCATGAGCCACCACTGCCCAGCCTGTAATATTCTTGAAGTGACATTATACTTTGACTATCCTGCTAGTGTTTATAAAGGGACCAGGTTGAAAAAAAGAGAGCCCAGGGGCTGGAGAGATGGCTCAGCACCAATTGCTCTTCTGAAGGTCATGAGTCCAAATCGCAAGAACCACATGGTGGCTCACAACCATCCGTAATGAGATCTGATGCCCTCTTCTGGGGTGTCTGAAGACAGCTACAGTGTACTTACATACAATCAATAAATAAATTTGAAAAAAAAAGAGAGCCCACAAAGATAAAGAACTAGCATGAGGCCCCTTGCGAGGAAGTAGTTCTCTGTCTTGACTGTGGTGGGAGCTACAACAGTACACATACAATGCATAGAACTGCATACGTACACACAGGTTTACACATATGCAAAGTAGTGACACCAAGTAAAGCCAATCTTGTAATTAGCAATTTTGTAGTAATGTGAATTTCTTGCTTGACATTTGAACAAAATGTCAGCTCTGGGGTAAGCTTGCTGAGGTTACAATCTCTACTGTCTTGGAAATTGTATTTGTTATTATAGTTATTTTAAAGTAAAAAGGGTTTCAAAATTGTCAGTTCAGCTCCAAGGATATAGCTCAGTAGGTAGAGTGATTGCCTAGCATGCAGGAAGCCCTGGGTTCACCTTACTTTAACAAAAAAGGCACAGCTGTACATACCTATAATCCCAGCACTTGGGAGGTGGAGGCAGGAGGCTCAAGATATCTTAAAGCTTGAGGCCAGCTTCGGCTATATGAGACTCTCTCTCAAAAAAATAAAAGTAATGAGCTAGCAGGATTACATAGTGTGCCAGGCGATGGTGTCATAGGCCTTTAATCCCAGCACTTGGGAGGCAGAGGCAGTCGAATTTCTGAGTTCGAGGCCAGCCTGGTCTATAGAGTGAGTTCCAGGACAGCCAGGGCTACACAGAGAAACCCTGTGTGTGTGTGGGGGGTGGGGGGAGATTACATAGTGGGTTAAGAGTCTAATAACCTGAGTTGTATTTTCAGGCCCAATGTTGGATGGAGAGAACCAACCCTAAGTTGTCTTCTGACCTGCACACATGCATGCCCATGCACATGTGTGTGCACGCATGTGTATGTACACACACACAAAGTAAATAAGTGTCAAAAAGGTAGAAAGGAGTAGAGGGGTGGATCAGTGGATAAGAGTAGTGCTAGTCTTACAGAGGAGTCAGGTTTGGATCTTGGTGTCCTCGTATGCTGGTTCACAGCTCCCTGTGTCTCTAGTTACAGAGGGCCTGGTGCCTTCTGGTATTCTCAGGCACCTGCCTTCATGTGGTAGGCATGGACTCACACAGGTACATACATATACAGAGAAAATAAAAAGTCGTTCCAATGAAAAGCTTGTTAATTCATTTCTACATACTGCTTTATCTTACTGACTTCTATTTGTCAGGGACATATCGTCTTAACGGATTTTGGGCTTTGCAAAGAAGGAATTGCTATTTCTGATACCACCACAACTTTTTGTGGTACACCAGAGGTAAGAGAAATATGTCTTATCATTGATATAATTTGTAAAGTATAAGTACAAGCCATACCCTACATCTACAGAAGAGGTAAAATAAAACCTGTTAGAGAGCTTCCAGCTTTCTAGGGACTTAGAGTGTATAGTGGGTATTTTTCACTGGTCATGACATGGCACAAGACCCTGTAGAAGGATAGAATGAAAGTGTACAACTCATTGAAAATCTAGATAGCACATCTTTAGTATGAATAACAATACCTAAAATTTGTTCCATTTTCAGGTCCTAAATTCTGTCTTGGGTTCACTGGATTGCTATAATATTTCCATTTTTTTCTGTAGTACCTTGCACCTGAAGTGATCAGAAAACAGCCGTATGACAACACTGTGGACTGGTGGTGCCTGGGAGCTGTTCTGTACGAGATGCTGTATGGGCTGGTACGTGTTTCTAGTCCTAATTGTTCCACTGCGCCATTGATAACACAGTAATTAGTAATCCTGACCATGCTTAGGTGGTACCAACAATGCAGTACTGGCCTGGTTAAATGGATCTGAAACTGTGTTAAGAATACTTACATAAAGGAAAGCTTTATAGCCAGGTGGTGGTGGCACCTGGCTATAAATCCCAGCACTTGGGAGGCAGAGGCAGGTGGATTTTCTGAGTTCGAGGCCAGCCTGGTTTACAGAGTGAGTTCTAGGACAGCCAGGGCTACACAGAGAAACCCTGTCTCGAAAATCAAAAAAGAAAAAGAAAAAAAAAGAAAAGCTTTATTACTTTCAAACACCAATACATAATTTCTGTATTTCTTTGGGCAGTTTTAGATATAGAAACCCAGTTATAACATTGAACTTTCTTGTTTCCTTTCATTTGCTTTACACCAGACATCACATGCTTAATTTCAGAAAGACGGAAATAAAAGTTTTCAGTTATTGACATATTACTATTGTGTCTTAAAAGACGATGCCTTTGGGGTTTTGCTTTCATTCTGTTTTTTATGGAGTTGAGTTAATACAGGCAGTTCCAGCTTCTATAACCACTAGATACCACCTATTTCCCTTCTCTGAAAACATCATGGCTTAAAGAGTTCACTGGGGGGGGGGGGGGGGGCCGCTGGCGAGATGGCTCAGAGGGTAAGAGCACTGACTGCTCTTCCGAAGGTCCTGAGTTCGGATCCCAGCAACCACATGGTGGCTCATAACCACCCGTAATGAGATCTGACGCCCTCTTCTGGTGCGTCTGAGAACAGCTACAGTGAATGGCCCACTAGAGTGAGTGGCCCGCTCTGGCGGGCAAGAGGTCCTGAGTTCGATTCCCAGCAGCCACACACATAGTGGCTCATGGCCATCTGTACAGCTACAGTGTACTCATACACATAAAATAAATAAAATAAAAGAGTTTAAAAAAAAAAAAAGAGTTCACTGGGGCAAAAAAAAGATGTTTACTGTGCAATTAAATTCCACAGTTTTCAGTAAGGATACCTAGGGCCAGCCATAGCTACTAGTTAAAATGGAAATTTTATTGCTATACTGAGATATCATTCTAACCCAGGGCAACCTATTTAGGCTTTTTAGTTTACATATAACAGTATATTTGTTTTTCTTTTATGTGTGGTTTATGTACGCCAGAAGTCAGGAGTAGGTGTCTTCCTCAATAGCTGTCCACCTTAGTTTTTGAGTCAGTCTCTCACTCAACCTACAGGCTAAAATGTGGCGAAATTGGTAAGTTAGCAAGCCCTATGTAGCTTTACGTTTCTGCACCCTGCACTGGATTACAGATGTGGCTGGCATTTTATGTGGGTACTGAAGATCTGGGTGCAGGGCCTCGTGTTTGCACAGCATGTACTTAAGTGACTGAGCCATCTCCAGAGACAGCACCTAAATTTTGCTTTTCTCTAGCCCATTTGAAATATTTGGATTGCTTTCACTTTTTGTGGTCCCTAAGTATTCAGCAGCCCCGTGCAGTGATCTCTGAGGCAGCAGCCGGTGTGAGTGCTAAATGCTCATCAGCTGAGGAGAGAGAGATAGGGGGTGGCTGTGTGCGTGTGCGCATTTGTGTGTGTGTGTGTGTGTGTGTGTGTGTGTGTGTCCGTCCTACAAGCTGAGCTCAATAAAGATCAGCATATTTTAGATTCCACAGAATAATAGCTAACACTGTCCTTCGCTCAACTGTGGATGGCTTGTTAAAAGCTACCTTTTAAGTAATGCTAATGACAATGGATGTCAGATAACTATTTAATACCTTAACTTTATTTAGCCACTAATTGTCATCTAGATATTTCAGAATCCTTTGTATTTCTTTGAAGGACTTTGAAGTATAAAATAAGGTTATATTTTAAAAGGTAAAAGAGTTTTTGGTTTTTTGGGGGGTGGCTGGGGGGTTACTTTCTTACCAAAAAAAAAAAACCCTGAAAATTGACAGAGCTATAAAACTCCATTAACTTTAAATATTATTTTTATTTAGCTAGATAATTAACTCTAAGGCATTCTCCCAAAACTGTACCGTCACATGTACCGAACACTATCTTCAGGTTAGTGTCTTACTTTTTTGGTGGTTTTATTCTCAGATCTTAAATCATTTGATTATTTGATCTGTCTGGAATGCCTGCTACCCATGACTCTCATCGTCCCTGTGATTCTCGGTCACTGTTCTCTGACTGTGAAGAGACTTAGGAAGAGACACCATGACCAAGGCAACTCTTAAAAACGAAACCATTTAAATGTGGGGCGTGTTGACGGTTTCAGAGGCTTAGCTCGGTATCGTCATGGTGAGGATTGTGGCACTGGAGCAGTAGCCGAGAGCTATGTCCTGACTCACAGGTCGAGACACAGAACACAGAGACACTTGACCTAGAATGGGCTTTTAAAACCTCAGAGTCCCACCCCCAGTGACACACTTCCTCCAACAACTAATCCTTCTCAAATAGTACTGCTCCCTGGTGACAGTGACTGAGCAGCATTGGAGCATGGGAGCCTGTAGGGTAAGCAGGGCAGCTGGAGTTCTTCTTCAAGCCACCACATTGTGATGTGGCCAGCTCATCCTTATTTTTTGTAAAATATACTATTACAAGTGTGTGATCTTAAAAACAGTCTACAAAGAGCTAGTAAAAATACTATTCTACCCGGAGAACACAAATTACTTTTGATAGCGCATTAGGCTTTGAAATCTCTTTGCCATAAACTATTGATACCTACCCGCATTCTCCAAGAGGGCCGTGAGTTTCTGTAACGCTCAGGACCCAGCTCCTCTCTGAAGACCAAGGTCAAATCCAACGTCTTTTCTTTTGGAACACAGTGTTTCACTGTGTGGTCCTGCTTGGCCCGAAATTCACCATGTAGACTTTGCAGGAACTCAGAGATCCACCTGCCTCTGTCTTCCAAGTTCTGGGATTGATGGTGCGAGCCACCTCACTCAACAGCCCAACATCTATTAAACCATTTTCACATAACTCACTAACCTCTTGTGTTGTTTTGCTTTTTTAAAAATTTTTTCCAGCCTCCTTTTTACTGCCGAGATGTTGCTGAAATGTATGATAATATTCTTCACAAGCCCCTAAACCTGAGACCAGGAGTGAGCCTCACCGCCTGGTCCATTCTGGAAGAACTCCTAGAAAAAAACAGACAGAATCGACTTGGCGCCAAAGAAGACTTTGTATGTATCGTGTTTCTGAGTACCAGTTGTTAAACTTACATCAAATTTGGAGATAAATGCTTATTTTATTTGGTATTTAGCGAAATATTATTACAGAATCAGGGCAGATGGGGGGATTCTTGTCTTTGGTGTCCAGTAGTGTTCGTGTAGTGTATCCATTTAGTTCTGTATCCAGCTTTTATACCCTGCCTCTTACTGATTTTCATTTGCGACAGTTGCTCCTTCCCTCTTTATGAGGTGTTGTGTAGTACAGTTACTACTTTGTTTTTTTTTTTGTTTTTTTTTTGGTCAGTTTAACTTTTATTTTAGAAGAAAGTTTTACTACATAGTTTAAAATCTAGTGTTCCTACCTCAGCCTCCTGAGTGCTAGGATTAGAAATGTGTGCCATGCCTAGAAATTTAATTTTTTTGTATTTTGTTGTTACTGTTTGTTTTGTTTTATTTTGTTTTGTAAAAAAAAAAGTCTGTGATGTGCAGACTGACCTCAAACTAGATGCCATCCACCTACCTCTACCTCCCAAGTGCTGGGATTACAAGAATGTGCCACCACAACCAACCTAGAAATTTGCGTTGTGTTGTAAGTGATGCAAACTTACAACACAAACCGCCCAACCCATTAGCTTTTGTTGGGGTTTAAGACTATGCAAGGGTTTAAATTATTTTCTTTGTTAACACAAATTTGAGGGGCTGGAGCAATAGTTCCAGGGTTTTAAGAGCACTGCTTGCTTTTCCCGAGGACCATGTTTGGTCCCCAGCCCATGAACAGGCCATCACCATCTGTAATTGCAGTTCTAGGTAGTCTAAGGCCTTTCCTGGTTCCCAAGCATACTGCATGCATGTGGTGCACGGACGTACATGCAGGCAGAACATCCATACACACAAGATAATAGTAAATTCTTAAGAATTGCTTTTTGAGACAGGGTCTCACTATGTGAAGAATTTGCTGGCACCTCCTTGAGATAATAATGATGGAATCTGCCCATTGTTTCAGACCAGGGAAGTCAACTTCTAATGTTATCAATATCATGCTAATGTCAGCAAATTCACAGACTAGTGAGAAACAGGAACTTTTCAATCTCTTTTCCTGAAAATCTTGGAGGCTGTTTTCGGACTTGAACTTGAACTGAGTGGCTGCTTCTCCGCTGCCCTCCTGCCTGCCCCCTCGCTCTTCAGTGGCTTGCTCTGTCTTTGTCTTTCTCAGTCCTGTTAGCGTTCATACCGCTTTCATCCTGGGCTGCTGAGCAGTGCGGAGTAAGACATCAGGTTGGGGAAGGTGCAGTACTGACGCACGCCTGAACCTCCTGTGCACTTTACTGCTGCAGGGCGCCAGGCTGTTCGACTATGCTGGAACTGCCCGCTCATCATCCCAAACCCTCTCTCAGCTTCCAGATCCCTTTGTTGTTTATCTTTTATTATGCGTATGTGGGATTTAATTAATTCACCCAGTGCCCAGCTTTTCTATCACTGGAGCCTGCCCTCTAGTCCCTGTCCTGAAAACAACACATTTTAAACACTTGATGGGAAAACGTTGTTTACTGTACACTTGATCTCAGCTTTACTACGAACACACACAGGCAGGCAGCCAGACCCTCTTGTTAACTAGGAAGTCTGTGTAGATTGTTGCATGGACTATATACAGTTCCAACGGAAACAACCTGAGGATGTTGGGTAGTTTACTATCTTTATAGCAGTAATGTAAGCTAACGGTATACCTCAGTGGAATAATGTGCTTCGTGTGTAATGTGCTTGGTGTGTAATGGCTTTGATTCCCCAACACCATAAAAACAAAGTAGTAACACACCAAAGAAGTAAATATTTGTATTTCTTCAAGCTTTGGGGAATGTCTGTATTGGCCCTCATAGCTCTTACAGCAGATGATCTTGGCTTCTGTTTCACTGGGATATAACGGCTGTGTGAGGGAGGGAGGGAGGAAGGGAGGCAGGCAGGCAGGCAGGCTGACTGACTCTGCTACCTATCTCTGTACTGTGATCTTACCCTGAATGGCATCTGTGTCATCTTCCTGCTGCCGTAGAAAAGGTCTGTCTCCACCTCTGTCCTGGGCCCTAGTCTTTGCCTGGGACTTGTGTGCACCTTTGTCTTCACAAATACCTGCTGCCTCCTGTTTTGCTTACTTCCTTTGGTAATTAAACATTAAGTTTAACACTTGTACCCCTCAGCTTGCTCTTGTAACCAGTTAGTTTCCAGGCATTAACTGAAACTCAGACTCGTGTACTTGCCCTTTATATTCTGGGCTCTCCTCTTTACTCTGCTGTGTAAACTGCTCTTCCTCAGTCCCATGCCGTCTATGTGCTGCCTTGTGGTTGTCCTCAGACCCTCTTCTTGGTGCCGTGGCTTTAGCTACCTTCATGTCTTCCCATCACAGATTCATATCTTCAGTCCAGAGCCTGCTTGCAAACGCCTCAGATTCACATACTGTCTGCTTTCTTTATACTGCAGCCTGAATTTCTTGAGCATCTTGGCCAAAGCGTGTTCTAAGTTGAACTCCTAGCCTGGGAGATACTCAGTTGGTGAAGTGCTTGGTGAAGTGCTTGCTGAGCGAGCATGAGGGGCTGCGTCAGATCGTCAGGAACCCTGTGGGAAGCTGTGCCGTGCACATGCTGCTCTCACCCCAGCTGGAGAGGGAAGAAACGAAAGGGTCTCCAGGACTGAGCAGCCCCTCTAGTTGACTCAGCATTGAAAAGGTGTCTTTAAGCATCAGCTGGAGAGTGATAGAAAAACCAAGCATTTCCTCTGGCTTGCATTATCACACACATACATTACATACACAAAAATCCTCTAAAACTAGAATTCCACATTAAATCTCATTTTTAAAAAAATGAAATCTTAGCTGGGCAGTGGTGGCACATGCCTTTAATCCCAGTAGTTGGGAAGCAGAGGCATGAAGATTTCTGAATTCAAGGACAGCCAGGGCTACACAGAGAAACCCTGTCTCAGGGGAAAAAAAAAAAAGACTGCTTTCTTTAAGAAGGTGTTTGTTTGTTTGTCTGTCTGTTTTTTAACCCACAAGCTTTGTTAGTTGAACCCTACTTTATAACTGCTCTAGAACTGGACTGTGTTATGCCTGGGGGCTAAGCTGGCCCCTTCCCACGGCTTTCGTATCTGTCCCGTGTTAGACTGCTGACTTTTTTATGATACTTCCATTTCCATATTTTTATGCTCATCTTTTAAGACTCCACAAATACTTAGGACAGAATTGTTAACCCTGTTGAACCTGTGGGAAACTGTGAAGGTGACATTACTCATGTACTAGCAACTGACTCTAAATACCTACCTTTCCAGGGCCTGTGACCGACATCAATGTCCCATTAAAAACACTAAGTGACAAATGGAAGTAGTTTCACCTTGTAACATTCTCCAGTGAATACTTAAATTTTTGTCATTACTAAAAAAAATATTTTTTAATATTCTAGCTTGAAATCCAGAATCATCCTTTTTTTGAGTCACTCAGCTGGACTGACCTCGTACAAAAAAAGATCCCACCTCCATTTAACCCTAATGTGGTAAGTATGTATCTTATCTGAAATAGTGAGATCTGGAATTAAGCTCACTGTTTTTGGAAATGGATCCCTAGAGTCAACCCAAATGAAAGGAGCCAATACCTAAGTATCTGTGCTCTGTCACTGAGAGGTGTCTAGCTCTCACAAAAAATGAAAAGAAGAAAGCAACAGAAACTTCAAGGTGACCAGTAAGACCACAGTTATCAAATATCTCCCTGCATAAGAATTATGATGCTTCTCAAAGGTCAAAACAATGGTCTTAGCAGATGGAAGCCAAGGTAGCCATTATCATTTCTGTACATAGTAAACCAACATCCAAGTGCAATTATTTCCAAACACGTGTGTATAGGAGTGATGTTGTATGTACGTGTGTGTGTGTGTGTGTGTGTGTGTGTGTGTGTGTGTGTGTGTGTGTGTGTACGTACCAGACGTTGAAGCATCCTCCATAGTCCTGCCCACTTTAGTTTTTGAGGCAGACTCTGTCACTGAACCTGAGCTGGCTCATTTCCGCTAGGCTGCCTTGCCACCTGTCTCTGCCTCTCTGGTGCCAGGAGGACACGTGCACAAACCCTGCTCAGATCATGACGTAGGTCCTGGAGATCTGAACTCAGGTCCTCGTGCTTGCTTGCTAAATACTTTATCAGTCCAGCTGTATCCTTAGCCCTAAACAAAGTCTTTTCCTGGGAATATAAATTGTCCTAGCTCTTCTGGAAAAATAATAAAAGTATTATTAAAATGTTCATATTGGCTAGCCTTGTTGTTAGATCTACTGTTGAAGGTAGATCTAAAGGTATATTTTTAAGCAAAAAGCTGATCAGAGATGCATTGGACAGAATTAGCAACGTGTAAAGTTTTAGAGATCAACAAGATTGGTAATAGTCATCAGGAGGTTGGTCATAAGGTTAGTAAGCACTGACGGCCTTCCTCCTGGTCGTACATGTTTTGTGTTTGACTGTCGTGTTTGACCTGTCCTCAGATGAGCTGCAAACTCACTACTGTTATGCCCTCATTAGTATGTCTGTTTATAAATTAGCAGAGAACAGTCACAGACAGATGAAAAGAGACAATACCAATATGCAGATCTGGGTGTGATTCCAAAGTTGGGGTATGTTCTTGTGGGTGCGCATACACATTTGTGCCATTCCCCTGAAGGGTGGAGCAAATCCTTGGCGTCCTCGTTCCTTAGCGATGTTGTTTTGTTTTATTTTGTGTTGTGAAGCAAAGGCTCTCACTGGCCTGAAACTAGGCTGGCTGCCCAGTGAGCTCAGAAACCTGACTGCACCTCCCTGTGCTGGGATGGCACAAGTGTGACCAGGCCAACGTTTTTAAACCTGAACTCCAGCTCACCTTCTCCTGGCTAAAAAACAAGTACTTCAGCAATATACAAATACTTCAGCAAGCAACCATGCCCTCCAAGCCCCAAATATCTTCATTTGTTGTAGCTGTGAAACTTGATGGGGGGGTGGGGATAAGGAAATTACTTCAGGAAGTAATGTTATTCAGTATACGCTGGCTTGGTTAAAGGTTGGACTCTGCAGAATGGCTGTGATATTTTACACCCTCCACCAATCCTCACTTTTCACTGAAGAGAAAAGGAAATGATAAAGAATTGCAACTAACACGTCATACTCAAAAGTTGATGAAGGTTTCTGGTGTGTTCTGCATTGATTTATGTCTCTGTGGTATTGAGCACATTGGCATAAGAGTTGCTGAAGCAGGTGCTCTATCACGGGGATAAGCTCCCATATCTGAAATGGGGTGTGTGTGTGTGTGTGTGTGTGTGTGTGTGTGTGTGTGTGTGCTTGTGCATATGTGCACGTGTTCAGTATGCATTTAATTACCACATGCATCCATCCCTGGTCCCTGCTGAGACTATAAGAGGCCATTGGATCCCTGAATCTGAAGTTAAAGCCATTGTGAGCCATCTGATGTAAAAGCTGGAAACAAAACATGGATCCTCTACAATACTATTTTTTTGAGATATTATTTTTCTTTTTTGTATAAGTGTATGAGTATTTACTTGGATGTGTATTTATGCACCAAATGCATGCAGTGTTCATGGAGTCTAGAAGAAGTGTCAAATCTCTTAGGACTGGAGTTACAAATCATCATGAGCCATCATGTAGGTGCTAGGGATTGAACCCAGGTCCTCTATCCTCTAGAAGAGTAGCCAGTGCTGTTTTCTTTTATCTGTCTGTCAGTTTGTCTGTCTGTCCATCCATATATCCATATGTGTGTGTGTGTACATATATTAAGATATATTTTGATCATGTTTTTTCCTACCCACCCAACTTTTATGTTCTTTTGCCTAACAGTACACAATCAGCTGGGCATAATGATACACACCTTTAATCCCAGCACTCGGGAGGCAGAGGCAGTCATATATTTGAGTGTGAGGCCAGCATGGTCTACAGAGCAAGTTCCAGGACAGCTGGGGCAGCAGAGAGAAACCCTGTGTCAAAAAAAAAAAAAAAAAGAAAAACCACAAAAACAAAACAAAAAAGCAAAGTACACATACACAGTGGAACAAATGGAAATCAAAATAAACCAAAGATCAACAAAACAAAACAAAACAAACAAACAAAAAAATGCCCAAAGCAAAAGGAGAGAGAAAACCTACAAAACACCATTGATTTCATTTTGTGTTGGGCATCTACTTGTGGGTATGGTGCCTGCCTGAAGGGTGGTTAATATAACCAGAGAGACAGAGAGATTCCACTGGAGGAAACAACTTTTTTCCCTTTGCCAGTGGGTATTAAATGCAGATAGCCTCTTGGTTAGGGGTGGGAACCCATGTCCATTTCCCCCTCGCTGAGGTGGGACCGTATCTGGCTTGAATTTGTGCATGTTTTTTGCGTGCTGCCATAGTCTGAGTTTATATGTGCATCAGTCCTGTCTAGAAGACAATGTTTCTTAAAGATCTTCCTGCCTCCTCTCCCGCATACGTCCCTGTCCCTGTCCCAAAGCCTCCTCACAGGGAGGCTTTGATGGAGATAGCTCATTTAGCACTGAGTGCTCCGAATTCTCTCACTCTGCATTACCTAGTTGTGGATTTCTTTGCTAGTTCCAGTCTACTGCAAGAAAACGCTTCTCTGGTGATGGATAAAAAAGGTCCTGATCTATGGGTATAGTAGTATGACATTAGGAGTCTTTATTGCTGTACTCCTTCAGCAGAATAATAGTATTTTAGATTTTCCTGTATATAGTCTCAAGTTCTTGGCACCTACTTCTTTAACTCAAGTCATTTGGTTGGCTGATTGGTTAATTTCGTTAGTTTGTCAAGACAGGGTTTTTCTCTGTGCAGCCCTGGCTCCTGGAACTAACTCTGTAGACTCAGGGATTCATCTTCCTGAGTACTGGGATTAAAGGAATGCTTCACCACCACCCAGCTTGGCACCTCGTTCTTTACACCGAGGAAATCATCATCTATGATTTTGTTAAAAATATTTTCTGTATTTGACCTGGGTTTATTCTGCTCCTCTATTTGTAGATTTGGTCCCAGATTTCTTGCATGTTTTCCAGCTGGAATTTTTTAGATTTAACATTTCTTTGAGCTACCCCCTTTTTTTTCTACTTTATCTTCAACCCCCGAGATTCTTCCATGTTTTGTACTGTGTTACTGTTGTGTGGCCGAGCTTTCTGGGCGTGGAAGGAGATCAACAACATACTCACCACAGATAGGAAGCCCATGACAGACCAAAAAACAAATGCCACCAAAGTCCAACTTGGTGAACCATTAAGTTTTATTGGGGTTACTTACAGGAATATGGGCAAGGGATAGTTTCAGGTACTACCTGAAGCTATTTGTTTACCTTTCTGCTCAAGAGACTTCCTGTAGGGTATTTCAGTCTGGGAGTAAACCTTTACACAACAGTTGGTAGGACTTACCTCTGAGGTAAGTTTTCTTTGACTTCCTAAATTTCTTATTTAGCTTTATTTCAGTTTAATCACTTTAGCGATTCTATCTCTGTTAAATTATACTCTCATGTCTTGATGCTTTCATTATTTCATTCAACTGTTTATACTTTTATAGGCTTTATTAAGGGATTTATTCATAATCTCATATACCATTCATATGATAATTCATGTCTTTTTTAAAATTTTCATTTATTTTTTTATTACTTTTATTTTTTTATACTCCAATTGTTAAACCTCTCCTGGTCTGCCCTCCAACAGTTCCTCATCCTTTTCCTCCTACCCCATCTCCAAGAGGATATCCCAGACCCCCCCACCCCACCAGGCCTTCCCACCCCCTGGGGCCTCAAGTCTTTTGAGAGTTAGGTGCATGGTTTTGGTACAGAGACAGACACGTTGGTAAATGGAATAGAATTGAAGACCCAGAAATAAAACCACACACTTAATGGACATTTGATCTTTGACGAAGAAGCCAAAAATATACAGTGGAAAAAAGAAAACATCTTCAATAAATGGTGCTGGTCTAACTGGTAGTCGGAATGTAAAAATATGAGAATAGATCCAAATTCATATCACTTTTAAGGTCTTTGAACATATTAATACTTGTTATTTTGGAGTCTGGTCTTGTGCTTCAGCTGTATCACATTTCTCAGGGCCTACTGTGATAGGGTTACTGGATTCTGGTAGAGGCACCTTGTCTTGGCTGTTTGTGTTTATATTTTTGTGTTGGATGTAGGCATTTGGAGTTCAGTATTTGAAGTGTTTCTTGGTGTCATTATTTGTTCTTGTCTTTGTTGGGTAAGGGTTCTGTCCTATGGTTGCAGTTGCTTTCTCTGGATCCTGAGCAAATGTGGTTGCTGTGGGATTCCTGACAGAGAGCGCCTTTACTAGTCAGAGGGTGGCAGAAAGAAATGAAGTGGGCTTAGAGGAACAGCAGAGAGGGTTACAAGAAAGAGCTAAGCAGGGTCTGCCCCAAAAGGTGGAGTCCTCCGGGAGTGGGTGTGGTGCTGGAGAAGGAGCGCCTGCATGCTGGCACAGAACTAAAGAGTTGAGTGGAAGTCACGAGAGTGTGAGGCTGACTCCCAGCCCGGGTACCACTGGGCTCCTTGTGTTTTTGCTGACGCAAAGGAATGGCCAAGGGCTAGAAGAGAAGGCTGAAGGAATTAATGAGAAAGAGCTGAGCTGGATCTAACCTGCAGCTCTTAACCACTGAACCATCTCTTCAGCACCTTTAAAATTCATCTTAAATTCCTTTTCCTTTTGTCCTTTTCCTTTTGGCTGTCCTGGAACTCACTCTGTAGACCAGGCCGGCCTCGAACTCAGAAATCCGCCTGACTCTGCCTCCCAAGTGCTGGGATTAAAGGCGTGCGCCACCACTGTCTAGCTAAGTTCCTTTTCATTCTAAAATCTTTAATGCGATAATTCCTAGAGTACTTCGTACTCTGAGGGAAATTTTCTTATATGAAGAATTGAGTATTTCCTGTCCGTCCCCTATTGTCTGATTAATTTGTAGATTTACAGGGCTAACAGGTATCTTGAGGTTATTTTCTCTGCCCTGAGTCCCTATCTGTGTAATTCAGTTAGGCTTCGTGTCCTGGAGTGTAAAGGATTTGGCTTCCCTGTGGAGCCTGGAGGTTTAGCATGGTGTTTATAGTCAGATCACTGGAGTTTGTGTCTCAGTTCGTATCTGAAGGAAAAGGTCCATTGTCACATTGAATGAGACACTGCCTTGGAGGTGAGCAGTTTTTTCCCCAGGACCTGCCCATAGGCCTTTACAGCTAAGGATGTCCTCATCAAGGGCTTCGTGACAGTCTCTTAGAGCAAGATCCACCTTTCTGGCTTTATCTAACAGCCCCACTCCACTGCTCCACAAGAAAGCTTTTCCCATCCAAACTTGAGAATCTGAACAGTCAGGCTCAAAGTAAACTACTGTTCAGGAGCTCTCCCTAACTAAGCCTTATTTCTGTACATGGGCTGGTGCTGCATATGCATATGTGTATGCGTGTACAGCTCTGCCGTGCTGCTCTTCCTTTCCCTTACATCACTGCTCTTCCTACTTAACAGTAAAAAGACAAATCTCACCGTAATAATAAAGGTGGGACAGGAGGGACAGATGATGACGTAAGGGAGGTCTAAACTAGCCACGGAAAATGTGCAAAGTCATAAAGACATTAATGAGAAAAGGTTAATTTGTTTTTTGTTTTTTGTTTTTTTTTTTTTTTTGTTTTTTTTTTTGTTTTTTTTTTTGGTTTTGGTTTTTGGTTTTTCAAGACAGGGTTTCTCTGTGTAGCCCTGGAACTCACTTTGTAGACCAGGCTGGCCTCGAACTCAGAAATCCGCCTGCCTCTGCCTCCCAAGTGCAAGAAAAGGTTAATTAATGAACTGAGTTAATGAAAGAAAAGCGAGGGTGAATGATGCTGTGCGTTTGATGTTTTAGGCTGGACCAGATGACATAAGGAACTTTGACGCCATCTTCACTGAGGAAACGGTTCCCTATTCCGTGTGCGTATCTTCTGACTACTCTATAGTGAATGCCAGCGTTCTGGAGGCAGATGATGCATTCGTTGGTTTTTCTTACGCCCCTCCTTCAGAAGACTTATTTTTATGAACTCTTTGACACTCAGAAACCAATGAACAACCTCTAGCTTGCAGAAGAGGTGGAAACACCTATTTGTGTGAATATATTCAACTATGTATAACAGTGCCTCATTTTTATATGTAAGAGTGAAACTATGAAATACGTATTTTCTGCTGTATGCAAAAAATAGGGCATTTCTAAGAGCTAAGTTTTGAACTCAAATTTGTATTCTTGTTTAGTAAGCTTATTTTTAAACAAAAATTTGAAGCTATTATTCTTAGCATTAACCTATTTTTAAAGATAACTTTTTGCTATTGACTGTTTTTTCCTGTTAAGTTTACACTAACACATCCAAGATAGACTGTTTTAATAGTCTGTTACAGTTAAGATAAGATGTATTAATATCTTTATAATTGTATGACGTTTTTATCATAGCAGAACTATGCAAATGGTACAGGATGGTTTGCTGAAACCTGTCTTCCCATGATGCTTCACTGTTGGCTTCTTGGTAGGATTCAAGTGCAAAGCAGATGAAACACACTGGCTGCTAGTGGGCAGTTGGGGCTACTCACTTGCAGCCCCATAAGAAAAAGCAAAAAGCAGTCATTGCTTTTGAAATACTCAGTTCCCATCCATGCACCATTTTTCCTCTAGAGAAAAAGAAAATATTGAGTTGCCAGAAATTCTTAGAATTCCCAATGAGGCCGGGCAGTGGTGGCGCATGCCTTTAATCCTAGCACTTGGGAGGCAGAGACAGGCGGATTTCTGAGTTCAAGGCCAGCCTGGTCTACAGAGTGAGTTCCAGGACAGCCAGGGCTACACAGAAAAACCCTGTCTCAAAACAAACAAAAAAAAAAGTAGAATTTCCAATGAGCTAAGAAGTAATAAAATGCTACCAGATGTTTTTTAAGGTGGTGCCAGCCATAAATGTCTCTGTCACATATTTATATTACAAATGCTTTCTATTTATGTTTCTTTTGAACCTATGAAGGTTTAGTGTATTGTTGAGTAGTTCTAAACCTTGGTGTCTGTTTTTGCAAATAGCTGTTTCAGAACTGCCTTCCTAATTGATCATGTTTTTTAAACGACAGAAAAAAAGTAGCCTTCTATAATGTTTACCTAGTTGTGAATTAAATAATAAAATAGCAAGTCTGGGTCAATGTGAATGTGTGTCACCTACACATTCTAACAGAAGGTAACAATAATTTAGCAGTAACGTATTCAGTATTACTTATTTTGTAGTGCCAGGGATCAGACATGCACAAGGCCTCATGAATGCTAATAAGAGTATTCCTTATCTCTGAAGTATACACATGCCTCTTGGTATCTTTCTTTATATGTCTTAGAAATAGGTCAGAAAACTGACTGTGAAATGACAACATGTCAGTTAATATCTGCATTCATAATGGTAAAATAGGTTAGGTACAGAGAAGCTATTTTAAAAGGGTGCTTCCTGGGACTCTAGTTCCTGGAGGACAGTTTCCCCAGGTCCTTTGGCGGACACTATCATGAGCTTAGCTGCACTAAGAACAAACTTCCCTTGTATGTGTTACCTTGATAAATGAGGACTATTTCTCGTCCACACCCTTTGGCTTAAATATGTTCTTCAGAATGGGGCTAGATGGTGCTTCAGTTTGACAGGTAGTCTTTGTATGCATGCAGTACACTGGACCTCCCTCACGGGTGAGATGTTCGTCTACACTGTACATAGTTTGATCCAGGGTACTTCTGTCAGCTCTACTTTAATACTGATTGTTTATTGATTATAAATCAAGGCAAATATTGTACATACATGATTTTTTTACTCTAATATCCCTTAATTAAATTGCCAAAAATTAAAGTGCAATATTGTATTTTTTAGAACAAATTTTAGATTTTTGATGTTTCTTGGATCACAAGAAATACAGATCTATGTAGTATAATAAAATGAGCAAAAGATTAATGATCAACATCTAATTTCTGTTGTTATTTTAAGTTAAAGTTAGTAATGGTTATAGTAGTAACTACTAAAATGAGTTTTGTGTGAGAAAAAGGTATACAGCTTTGTCAGAATATTTGGGTAGAATGAATTATCAAGTTATTTTATATTGACAAATATATGGGTTGGGGAAAAAATTCTAATTTTTAAGTCTAACTTCTCTTCCATACTGTAAGTCTTTTATTAAATATATACCTTTTGAACAGTCAGACTCTTTCGTGCTAACTACCAGAATAACCTCAAGGGTTATTTAGGAAGTTAGCTCTTCGCCTGTTTGTTTTAGTTTTAGAGCTATCTCTCAGTGTAGCCCAGCCTGGCTTCAAACTCCTGACCCTCCTAACCTAGGATTATGGCTTGTTATTACAACTTGGTGAAGCAGCTTTCTTCTTTGTTACTTGCTTTGTTGCAGAGCATTCTCCTCTGGGAGTGAAGGCTTGTTGTTCAGGGGAAGCCTGCTCTTGGTAGTTGGGGTTTCCTGCTGGAGCCCGGGGAGGTGGAGGAGGTTTTTGGTTTCCTCAGGGGCTGGCTGTCTCCTTTGCTTGCCCAGAGTCCCTCCTCAGAGTATTCTCACCTAGCGCTTAGATGGCATACATGAATTTTCTGGGAACACAAACATTGAAAGCACAGTAATACGAAACCATATCATAGGTGTTTGATGGTCTGAGTACCTAAGTAATGTTTGTTAATGAGAAAAACTAACAGCAAAATGAGTAGTAACGAATGTGTGCACGAATGTTGGGACAGGGTCTAGAGAGAGAGATGGATCCAGAGTTAGGAGCACTTGCTGTTCATGAGAGGAGCTGGGTTCGGTTCCCAGTAGTTACCTGGTGGCACACATACCCTGTGGCTCCAGTTCTAAGGACTCCAGCCATCATCTGGTCACCTCAGGCACCCAGCATGCCCATGGTGCACATACATACAGAAACTCGCATATACACACAAAAGGAAAATAAGCAAGGTTTTTCAAGCATTTGGGTTCTTTGCTACTTTTCATATATACTCAATTGATAACTAGGAAAAATTGTTCTCAACTTCACTGATAGAGTTCCAGTTAGAAATCTATTGTGTTTATTTCACATTTTTAGTATGATGGCAAATTGTGTTGCTGTTCATTTGCAATCTTTTAAACACATCTTAGTGTGAGGACATACCTACATACAAATCATCTTCCAGAATGGGCAAGATGGCTCACCAGGTGTCTTAGTCAGGGTTTCTATTCCTGCACAAACATCATGACCAAGAAGCAAGTTGGGGAGGAAAGGGTTTATTCAGTGTACACTTTCATGTTGCTGTTCATCACCAAAGGAAGTCAGGACTGGAACTCAAGCAGGTCAGGAAGCAGGAGCTGATGCAGAGGCCATGGAGAGATGTTCCTTACTGGCTTGCTTCCCTTGGCTTGCTCAGCCTGCTCTCTTATAGAACTCAAGACTTCTAGCCCAGGGATGGCACCGCCTACAAGGGGCCCTACCCCCTTGATCACTAATTGAGAAAATGTTCCACAGCTGGATCTCATGGAGGCACTTCCCCAACTGACGCTCCCTTCTCTGTGATAACTCCATCTTGTGTCAAGTTGGCACACAAAACCAGCCAGTACAATTGACCCCTTGTCAACTTGACACACAGATTCATCACTATTAAGCCTCAACCCTTACTTACTTATTCATCCCCAAGATCTAAAGTCCCACAGTCTTTACATATTAAAAGTTCAATCCATTTAAAATGTCCAATATCTTTTCAAATTCAAAGTCTCTTAACTGTGGACTCCACTAAAATACTTTCTTCCTTCAAGAGGAAAAAATATCAGGGCACAGTCACAATCAAAAGCAAAACCAATGTCTGGGATCCAATTCACGATCTTCTGGGCTCCTCCAGGGCTTGAGTCACCTCTCTAGCTCTGCCCTTTATAGCACACATCTTGTCTTCTAGGCTCTAGACACCTGTACTCCACTGCTGCTGCTGTTCTTGGTGGTCATTCATGGTACTGGCATTCCTAAAACACTGCTGTCTTCCACTGTAACTAGGCTTCACCAATAGCCTCTCATAGACTTGTCTTCATGGTTCCAAGCCTCAGATCCTTTGCATGACACCTTCAGTCATGGGTCATCAATTGCAACTGAGGCTACACCTTCACCAATGGCCTTCCATGGCCTCTCATTGTGCTGAGCCTCAGCTGCTCTTCATGACCCCTTCATGCCTTCAAAACCAGTACCACCTGGGTGACTCTTACACATTACCAAGTCCTGCTGCAGCACAAGGTACAACCCTGGCTATCTCTGTAACACAGCCTCTTTGCTCTCAGAAAACACTTCCCAGAAGATGTCACCTCAATGATGTTGGTCTCTTCTTAATCACGGATAATTTCTTAGCTCCAGCTAACCAGCCAACATCAATAGTTCCAGTAATGCAAAGTTTTCACTTTAGTAGTTCTGGTATCTTGTTAATCACAGCTGATACTTCAGCCCCAGCTAACCAGAACCACAGAATCTTCACAATCAAAACAACATGGCCTTGATAATAGTCTTTAGTCTTCCCTCTGAAATTTCACAAGCCAGGCCTCCATCTCTGTACTGTTCTCGACATGATCTTCCAAGCTCCTACAGTACATCTGACAGAGTTCGTAACAGCCAGTGGCTCTTCTAGCTCAAAGTTCCAAAATCCTTCCACAGTCCTCCCCAAAACATGGTCAGCTTGTCACAGGAATACTCCACTATGCTGGTACCATTTTGTCTTAGTCAGGGTTTCTATTCCTGCACAAACATCATGACCAAGAAGCAAGTTGGGGAGGAAATGGTTTATTCAGCTTACACTTCCATGTTGCTGTTCATCACCAAAGGAAGTCAGGACTGGAACTCAAGCAGGTCAGGAAGCAGGAGCTGATGCAGAGGCCATGGAGAGATGTTCCTTACTGGCTTGCTTCCCCTGGCTTGCTCAGCCTGCTCTCTCATAGAACTCAAGACTTCCAGCCCAGGGATGGCACCACCCACAAGGGGCCCTACCCCCTTGATCACTAATTGAGAAAATTTCCCACAGCTGGATCTCATGGAGGCACTTCCCCAACTGAAACTTCCTTCTCTGTGATAACTCCATCCTGTGTCAAGTTGGCACACAAAACCAGCCAGTACAGCAGGTGAAGACACTTGCCATCAATCCTGATTACCAGAATTCAGTCCCTGAGACCTACATAGTAGAAGAGAACCAGCGTCCATAAATTGTCCTCTGACCACTGTGGGCACCCTTGTATATAAATATAACTTTTGGAAACAGTTTTTTTGGTTCTTAAATGTCACACAGTAAATGAACTGAGAAAGAAAAAATACTGTGCTGTGTTCAAATATAATTTTTTAAAATTTAGCCAAAGTTGCAACAGTAGAGAATAAATTATTAGTACACAAGCCATTCTATAATAGTTAAGTGGTCAAAGAATCTCACACGTAAACGGTAGATAGTTTTTACATATGTTTGGGTACAATAAAAATGTTAAACCTGCTCACTCGAAGAACCAGACACACTTGATGATTTTATAAATCCTGTATTGAAAGGTAACATCTAAATTTACATCATAAATTCTCTTTTGCAGGAATGTATTTCGTGAGTTCAGTGTTTCTCAGACCTACTATATTTTGAGCAGTTAATAATAAAGATAGGTGCTACTTTAGTCTTGGTTAAATATTTGTGGGAATAACAATGTTTAAATGTTCTTCTGTTTTAGTATTAACTCGTGGAGTGCAAAAGGCTGAGTTACAGTACTGTCACACCACACAGATGGCCAGCTTGAATCTCCACTGGAGATCTTCAGTTCTTTTTAGATAGTAAACACAGCCTTGCTCTGTTAGGTTTTTCTGTGATCCAGTGGCAGCCATGAATCATTCAAAAATTAAGGCTTATAGCTGGCAAGGTGGTTTGCCATTGAGCCTGATGAGCTGAGTTTAATACCAGGACCTCCTTGATGAAAGAGAAATGACACCTTCCGGTTCTCCTGTGACATCCACATGTCATAGCATGGCTTGGTGGTGGGCTGCTTGCCTAGTATTCCTGAGGCCCTGGGTTCAATTCCATATACATACATGTATACACTCGTGCACACATTATTTTACTTTGCTAACGATACATTGATGTTGATCACTAACACTTCTTAAAGATTTGTGTGTGTGTGTATGCGCATGTGCATATATACCACATGCATGCAGATATCATCAGAGGTCACATGAGGGACTCGGGTCTCCTGAGGCTGGAGATGTAGGTGCTTGTAAACCACCTGACATGGGTACCGGATGCTAAACTCTGGTCCTCTGGAAGAGCAGCAAACACTCTCAACCACTGAGCCATCTCTCTTGCCCTGGTTGTTAATCTTAATTGAGAACATTTATCACAAGTCCATAGGAAAAAGAATCTCAGGTACATTTTGATGATTTGAGGTACAGTAGCTAGGTGATTTCACCCATTACCTAGACTTTTTACATTTATATTTATTCTTGGAGAATTTCATACATGTATACGATGTATTTTGGCCTTACCTGTACCCTCTCCTTCCACCCCAAATTTGCCCCACAACATACATGTTCCTCTCCCAATTTCATGTCTTTTTATATAACCCACTGAGTCCAGTTAATAAGACAAAAACACAGTCTTTGCATTTTGATCCAATCCATGAATGTCTTTTGATTGCAACTGTTAGTATTCAGTTATTATTAAAAGCTGTATATTGATTCCTGATATCTTGTTAATTTTGTAATGTAACTTTTTTTGTAAATGTTTTTGTAAACAATTTTGTAAAGAGCATTTTTCCTCTTCTTTTGCTTTACTGTTATTCTAGCATGTTCTCTCCAAACCCCCCATAGCTACAGAGGTGCATTTATTTTTCTCTTTGTTCAGTAAGACTTCTTAATGTATTTTCTGCTGAGCTGGCTTAGTTCTTTAGCCATACATTTGTCATAGAAGGTTTCTTTTTTCAGTTGTGACGGATTACTTTGCTGAATTAGTTACTTTTCTGTCTCTGTAAACCTTACAGAAGAATTTATTTTGTCTTGCTATTCCAGAGGGAGGGTCCGTGGCAGGGTGGGATGTAGGAGGGTCCGTGGCAGGGTG
>JADRCD010214084.1:1860-13637 GCA_019843815.1 Montemys delectorum
AGAGAGAGAGAGAGAGAGAGAGAGAGAGAGAGAGAGAGAGAGAGAGAACATTGTTATGGATCAGGATCATCTGAACTTCAACTTGAATTAGAATGTGATGCTCTCAAGTGTCACAGCAGTGTTGTGACCTACCACAAGCCCAAGAAGGTGTCACTTGTCTAGAATCATGGAGTGAACGAAGGTTGGGCCTTCTTTTAGCTTGATTTCTCGAGAGCCACCTGTGCTGTCCAAGTGACGCCTTCCATTTCTAGCTATTATTTCTGATTCATTATTTCTATGGAAATCTATCGACTTCTAGGAGTGATGACTCTAGACAGTGAGTTTGAGATCCTTTGCCTGAATTGATGAAATAGCAAGCAAGCTGTTTGCAACATGGTCTCTCAACAATGGCGTTTTGTCAAGCAGAGCAAAGCAAGCCGGAAGGAGAAACCGTTTTTTTTTTCTTACTGAAGAACAATTGCTTCCTTTGTCCTTCTGAAAAGAAACAATGGGGCTAGCTGTAGAGAACTGCTGTAGTGACTCAACTTCAGAGAACAGAATCAACTGCGGCGTGCTCAGGGAGCATAATCTATTAGTGTAATTTTCCAAAACATGAGGAAAATAAAAATAGTTGAAAGCAACAGTGCTTTGTTAGGCTGATTGCTGGATGCATAACAAAACAGGAAGTACTCCATATGAATGAGATCCCAGGAAAGGAATCTACATGTCTGCTAATAGTCACCCACCCCTCCCTTCCCCAGGACCAAAAGCAGTTCTGGCTATCAGGAAGCTGTAGATCAATGTTGTGTATAAGCAGGATGAGGGCTTTTGAAAGACTGAGTGGAAAAAGACGAACATCAATATCCCATGTCGGCAGGGGTGTTTTAATGTAGCTGCTGTAAGAAAAATCAAGAAAATAGTGGAAAATGAAGGAATTAGGGTAAGCATCTAGCCCTAGGGAAGGGTGGGAACGCTCCCCGGCAAGACTTCAGAAGCCATCAAATGGCCCCTTAGCTTCTGGAGAGAGGGTAATAAAGTGGCCAAGATTGAAGCTAAAACCTCACCTGGGTGCAATGAAGGTTAGGCAAATAGCAAGTTCAAATGAAGGCTCTGGCAGAGAATTGCCTGGATTTAGCAGCAATTATGGATAAATGCTGAGCAAATAAGTGTGCTGTCTAATCCTATGAGAGGCAGAGGCTAGCCTTCGGAGGGTATTTCCACTTGGCGTAGCACATAGATACATTACTTGCAAATGGAGAGTGGATAGGAAGCATATACTATTCTTCCCTTCAAACGTGCATATGCAAACAACTTTTATTGTTTTGTCTGGAAGAAATAAAAAGTAAAATTAGTGAGTTATTAAAATGCTAGGTCACTTTTGGGTAAGTCATCCCTGGAAGAAAGCTTTGTGTATGGCGAGAGATTTTATGATTTGGATTCTTAAGCATTTAGCCAGGGAACGCGGTGTACATAGTTCAAGACTGCCAACAGCCAGCGAGTCTAATGAGTGGAAAAGCATAGTACCATACAGGGAAACTGAGGCCTTAGGGCTAGAGTCTTGAGAAGGGGGAACTAAGGAAAAATAAAAATAGAAAAAAGGCCTCACACAAAGTGAGGGGTTGACATTCACAGTGTAATATTTTAGGTTGTAGCTTATAAAAAATCAGAGCATCTTTGTTTATCTATGCATTGTGCACCTGGAAAAGCCATCTATGGAGATATGTAAACTAAGCCTGTGTCAGAATGTAAAGGATCTCTCTCTCTCTCTCTGAAACACAGGAACCTCCTTCAGCCCAGAGAAGACCACCATCTACCAATTCAAGCAAGAGGTTACAATTCCTGTTCCCTTGGAGTCTCTCCCTCTCTCTCTCTCTCTCTCTCTCTCTCTCTCTCTCTCTCTCTCCCTCTCCCTCTCCCCTCTCTCTCTCTTCTTTCTTTCTCTTTCTCTCTTCTCTCTCTCTCTCATACACAGACATGTACTCACAGAGCTCTCTCTCTCTCTCTCACACACACACATACACACACACACACACACAGACACACATGCACTCACAGAGCATCATACATGTAGAGTGTCACACACACACAGAGTATCACACCCACAGAGGGTCACACAGCGACTTCTGTGCCACAGCTCCAAAGCATTCAGCCCCTTTTTATAACCAGGCTTCTCTGTCTGACTTCAGAAGTGTTCAGGTTAAGAGAATTTCTTATTTATGATCTCTGCAAGGATTTAGGAAAAGGCTTTTGAATTTTGTTATGCTCACTTTATGTTTAATATGCTTCTTTGAAGATATATTGTTATCCTATTCTTATATATTTATTTTGTGGAGAGCAAAACATGTACCCTTTTATTTCACTATAGGAAAATTTAAAATTAAAGTAACTAGTGAAAAATTTTGCAATGATATTATAACTTAGTGTTATTATATTATTATAATTTAGTGCACTGTCATGTTAACTTTTTCCTTAAATAAAGATGCTGGATATATACCTCCTACTCATAGATATGTTAGGATTTAATGTTTAGAGAAAGTATCATGAGAATTCTTAGCATTGTCTAAGTATTATTTAAACATTCACATATTTATCATTTATGTGACAATGCTTAAAAAAGTATAAAACTGGTTCTGATTATAGTATTATGTTAAAGATTAATGTTGTTTTTTGGTTCTTCTGCATCTTAATGAGTGCCAAAGCTGTGATGTATATTATTTTTGTACTCTGAAGCCACTTACATTAAGGAACCTTGCCTAAGTGAGTTAAGACAATCTCTGAGCATATATGACACAAAGCATTCTTTTTACCTTCTTAGAAATTGGGATTAGATATAAAGATAGAGGCCCTGAATAGACATCTATCTATCTATCTATCTATCTATCTATCTATCTATCTATCTATCTATCTATCTGCCTATCTATCTATCTATCTGCCTATCTATCTATCTATCTGCCTATCTATCTATCTATCTATCTATCTATCTATCTATCTATCTATCTATCTATCTATCTATCCACCTATCTATCTATCTATGTAATAGAAGCCTTACTTGACATGCAAATTCATGTCTGAATCACTATATTAAGAATGCCTGACAAATCCAAGGTATTAGTCACTATCTTATGGTGGTAATGCCTTGGATGCTGGGGCCTTCACACTGCCGTGTGTTAGCATCACCGAGTGCCTGCACCTATAGATAGGCGGGACCACAGATCTATTACTATGGGCAACGCCCCCCCCCCCAATTCCCAAAAATCCCTAGGGCTTCCCAACTTCACCTGGGCAGTACATAGGTCATCACTCATATAAAAAGGAGAAACCTTCCTCTCTCTCTGTCTTTTCCCTTTCTCTCTTTCCGAGCATGACCTTCCCCCACTCTCTCTCCCAATTAAACCTTCTTCACGTGGTATTGTTTGGACCTGGTGTGTGGTGTTTAACTCGAATCGCCTCTTTTAACTATCACCGTGTACTGAGCTAGTAGCTCACGGTCAGAGTGTTGTCTTAGAGGCTGCAGGCCGTCTTGCCAGTGAGTGGGGAGTTGAGCAAGTCAGTGATTGAAGAAAAAGGACTTAAGACCCGTGGGACTCTAGTACTACACCCACATTAGAAGAAAAATTAAAGTACACAAGGTGTACAAGGAAAACAGAAGATCCATGAAATAACCCTTTTGTCAAACAAAACCCAAATCAGCATGAGTAAAGTTTCCATGAACCCGAATGCTTAATAGAGTGCTTACACACCGTGGCCAAATGGCTGCTTTTACCAGAGTCACAGACTAGGGCCAATGCATGGACAGCACAGTGTATACTGGATCTGTGGCATTTTGACATATACTTGCTTGTATCCTAATGCTATGGGGTCCCCCAAATTAGTTTGCATGAGAGAATCTGCGTGTAGCTTCTGGGAACCTGCCCCCAGTTAATTGTGATTGGTAAATAAAGACGCCAGTAAACAATAGCTAGGGAGAAGGGACAGGTGGGATTTAGGCTTCCCCGGCTTGGGAGGAAGGAAGAGGAGTCATGGTTGAGAAGAGTGCAGGGCAGAGAGGCAGAGCCACCATGCAAAAGGGCTAGGGAGCTTAGCCCAGAGAGCTGCTCAAGTGGGTCAGGAACAGCCGAGATGGAACATAGAAATTAGTAAGTGGGAGTCGGAATTATCTCTGGGAGGTAGATTCTAGCAGCATCGAGGCTAGGTAGCTGCCCAGCTACTGGGCTGCTTAAGGCATATTAAAATATAAAGGCTTTCATTCGGGACCATAAACCATTGAGGTGGGCAGCAAGCCCCTGCTGCCAGTCTTTAATATAATACTACTACATCGCCACAACAGCCTGAACGGAGTAAAACAAAGATGGATTCCTCGCCAGCAGAAATAGAAGGTGTGTGGGGGGTAACTGAGTGGAAGACAGTTGTGGAGAGAAAGTCAGCTGACACTGCAATTTTTTATTTGTAATTTATACAATTACAAATCATGCAAATAGATTAGACATTTTATAGCTTTCCTAAAATGCTTGGTGATGTTATTGAACAAGTAATTGCTGAACAGATGTTAAGTAGCTGCTCATGACGACCCCCTTGGTTCTCCTCCTATGAACAGCCAATCAAATGTAATACAGAAGCCACACGAAGAAGACTCTTCAAAATTTCCAACGAAAGGCTTTTTGAAAAATATTAAAGGAGGAGAAATCTGTCGCCTTTATAGTGTACTAACAAGATGGTCTCTTTCCGTAGTCTCAGTTCAAGAACATATGGTTTCTAAAAGAGCAGCAAAGAATCCGGGTCATACTTAGGATGTATTAGGACACAGGACAGAGGGAAGAGCACACTTTCCCTGGATTGTGAAAAGGGACTATGCCATTTATCTGTAACTCCATACACAGCTCAGCAGCAATGTGTAGAGCGGCATACGGTAGGTGACGGGGTGTGCAGGCACAAGCTGGTGAAACAGCGTTCCTCGTAAGATAATCAGACAGTGCTGCGCAATGGCTCGGTAAATGAGGGAGAGAATTGTGCTTGCTAACATTCTGTTACTGGTTTAAAATAGAAAAAGAAAGAAGAATTCATGGCTGCCTTGAATTAGATGGTCAGAGGCACAGGGAAGAAAAGCTTTACAAGGAGACGTTTGTCTGGCAAACGCTCGGAACATGTGTAGGAATGGAAAGGGACGGAATCACTAGCTAACATGCGCTTGGTTTTGCACGTGTGATTTTCTGTGCATCTTTTTAAAACAAAACAAAACAAAGGAAAGCAAAAAGTATCACAATGTTTGCTTCTTCAGCTTTTAACACTCCTAGAAACCTCTCATGTTCACACGTGGGACAGAAGGAAGAGACTCCTCAGACACCCACATTCAGTTGTGTGCTTCGGATAAAGTCCAGGATTGGCAGGATCCGCTTCCCCACGGTCTCCATGTGTCGCACTGTATCTTCTTTGGTCAGCGGAGAGAAGGGAGTTTTATGTTCTAGAAATTGTAACAATAAAATTTTATACTTTTTTCAGAATTCCATTTCAGAATGCATCTTTAGGGAGGTATAAGTAGATGTCTCAATATTAACAGATATGAAATCTTTAGTATGGACACTAGCCCCATCCCTAGCCTGTATATGTAACAGTAAAAGATCTACAGGGAGCACAGCAGAGGGGCCATAACCCTTTAGAAACTGACATTTATTCATTTTCTTGATTGAGAGATCTAAGTGCCAACCCGTGACAATTCATACACCTATGCGGAATATGTTTGTCTTGAATATGAAAAGTGTCATAAACACACATGTTCCTTGTCTTGCTCCGCTCAGGTATTGTTCAAGTGTGCAGATGCCATTGACTTTGAATGTGGTGTGAGGCTGAGGGAAACCTCAGAGGGTTCCGCAGCCGACAAAACACAGATTCTTAATTACGGGCTCACAGCGCAAGAAATCAGTTCAATCTGGTCATGAATTCAGCTGGCAGTTTGATATTTCAGTTCTGTGTGGGCACTTTCTTGAAAATTGGAACCAGAATTATTTAACACCACCAAATTATGTGCTCTTCAGGAGACCTAGGCTCGTCTCTAGTTGTGTGAGAGGGCTGTAGAGCTGACGTTAATGCTCCAGTGGACAGTCCATGGGACTTAGACTTGTCATTGCTACATTTTTTTTTTTATGTCATATACTAGTCATGTTGACAAACTGTTTCATGTTTGCTAATTAATGATGAAAGTCTATATCGTTTATGTTTTTCTTTCATCAGTGTATGTGCACATGCATGCATGTATGTGTGACTGCTTTTTGTTTGTTTGTGTGTGTGTATGTGTGTGTGTGTGTGTGTGTGTGTGTGTGTGTGTGTGTGTGCAAACATACCCAAACATGCCGAAGGTTCATGGCAGGACTTATCTTATCCTTCCTTGCCCTTCCATCCTATTGATTGGGGCAGAGTCTCTCAATCAGACCCAGAGCTTGCTGATATGGCTAGTCTAGGTAGCCAACTTGCTCTGGTGATCTCATTTCGTCCTTCTATGAGTAGAAGTACACTAAGCCCATCCAGCATTCCTGTGAGATTCTGGGGACTAGAACTTGGGTCCTCATGATAGAGGGCAAGTGCTTTAACCGTTGAGTCCTTTAGACCTGAAAGCCTGCTGTGTTGTCAAAGGCTATGGCAGGCAGTGGCATCTGCAGTGGAATGCTAAGAATGGGTTAGTAAGCACTCCATGGTAATGTGCAATGTGTTCCTGGAGGAAAGCTCTCCTGAAATAAGAATCCCATGCATTCCATACATATTTAATCAACCCCCCCAAAATTAGAAAGGTTAGCAGTGTTTCATGACCAACTTTTTTTTTTTGGTTATTTATGCCCTTCTATAAACTGGGCTTTGTGGTCCCATTTTGAAAGGTAGCAGTATAGTCATGTTCCGATCACCTGTGTAGGTGGGAAGCTTCCTGTTTGACACCTTTTCCAAAAATTTCCCATCTTCTTTGTTTTTGAACCCAAGTGTCAACAGATACTGTTGGGGAGGAAAACTTGACCAGTCGGCTGTCTGTGGCAGTATGTGGAGTCCTTGGGTATCTGAAAAAACAGAAGAGACAGGAGGGAGAGGTTTGGTTGCAGGTTTATCACTGTCAGGTCCCTCCTCCAGTTTAGGAATTGTAATTGAAAATTATCATTTGGAAAAATGATAAGTGTAGACATTAAAGGTGCAAAGTAAAACTATGTGCATCAAAAGTACAAGTGGCTAATATGTAAAATTTTATTCTCTCCCTTGGGTTCTCCCTAGTGATGCAAATACACACAGAGCACAGTAGTAAGCTCTGAGCAGACTATACAGTCATCATTGCACATTCCCAATAAAGAAATATTCAGGATCAGCTTAGAGGAAGGATTAGTTTCCTCTGTGTGATTTTTTATGCTAGCTGGGAAAAGTGGCTATCGACATGTACAAGAACACAACGTGACTCATCATCTTTCATGCTATGCAAAACATGATTCAAAAGGCATCAAACACTTAATGTAAGACTTGAAACTCACTGAGCAGGGGTGATGCTTGCCTTTAATACTAGCACTTGGGAGACAGAGGCAGGCAGATCTCTGAGTTTGAGGCCAGTCTGGTTTACAGAATGATCCAGGGCTACTCTGTGAGACCCTGTCTTAAGTGGAGAGAGAGAGAGAGAGAGAGAGAGAGAGAGAGAGAGAGAGAGAGAGAGAGAGAGAGAGAGAGAGAGAGACAGAGAGACAGAGAGACAGAGAGACAGAGAGACAGACTTGGAACTCTGAGACTGCAAGAAGAGAACAGGAGAAACACTTTAAGAATAGACACAATTAAGAACTCTCTGGGAAAAATTCCAATCACACAGGATGGATTGACCTCTTGACCAATGGGATGGCATGAGATGATAATATTTTTACAAAGCAGAGCAAACAAGTATAGAGACAGCCCAGAGAAAAGGAAAAACTCTTTCCTGAGTACCCATCAGAAAGTACTAATATGCAGGACATGTGAGGAACTGCAAAAATTAAACAAAAATGTCCAGCCCTGAATTTTTCAGAACAGATTATTCTCAAAAAGAGAAATGCAAAAGACCAATAAACACTCAGAAAATGTGAAACATCTATAGCCCTTGGAGAAACATGAATTAAAACTATTTGAGGGCTGGAGAGATGGCCCAGAGGTTAAGAGCACTGACTGCTCTTCCAAAGGTCCTGAGTTCAAATCCCAGCAACCACATGGTGGCTCACAACCATCTGTAATGAGATCTGACGCCCACTTCTGGGGTGTCTGAAGACAGCTACAGTGTACTTACATATAATAAATAAATAAATCTTAAAAAAAAACCTATTTGAGACGTTGTTATCTTAACCAAATCATAATGATCAATCACCACTAAGAAAAGTGTAGCAACAAATGCTGGCAAGGATGTGGGCGACGATGTTGTTACCTCCCACCCTTAGGAATCAGGAAGTGGAGGGACCTTTCTGGAGCCAACTAGCCAAGGAAAGCAGCTTGGAAGTGGCCCCAAGGTCTCACGCCCACAGATGGCCCACCATGGAGACTCTGGCCACTGTGCTTGGCGTCAGATTGGGAGATCCTGTGCTATTTTTGGGGGGAATGAAAATCATCCTTGGCTAGATTTGCCCCATTCATTTTTGCTCTACTATAAAACGGCTTCTCCGTTGGTGATGGATGAGCAGCAAGGCTGAGTGAGCTCACTGCTGAGTCCTGCTGGAAAGAGGAACGGTACCAATCCCCAATATCACGGTACCAATCCCCAATATCACGGAGCTATGATTTTGCTAAAGACTTGTCTCTAACATAGAATCAAATGGTTCAATTCCAACTTTATGTCTTTACTGGTAATATGTTTCTGAGAAATGAAGGCATGGTGCATCCTCGTTGCATGTGTACCGCCCTTCCCAGCCCCTGTGCTCTTGCCCAGCTGAATGTGTGCTAAGAAGTCACTTATTATTTAGGCAGGATCCCCTACAGAGTCAGTACCAATAGGGAACTCATACTCCTCCTGCCCCAGCCCAGACACTGTTGGGATTATGGATGCCGCCTCACATTGGGTTCTGATGCCAAAAGCTTTGGAAACTTGAACGTGGATCACACTCTCTCATCCCTGGAACCCTTCTATGTTCACATGTGGTAGCCGAGCAGGGCCTCTCCATGGAGTCCCCCTTTCCAAGTCATAGTATGTGGAAACTGCAGTAAGCGCGTGGCGATCTACTCAGCATATGTATCACATAGTTTAATACACTCTGATGCTTCTATGAACTGAATGCCATAGAACTCAAACTCAAAGCAAGGGCATACTCAGCAGGTCTGAGTCTTTCTTGGATGCATGATTGGAATCATAATAAGGATTGACATTTACGAAACTTTTCCATGTTGCATGCCTTATTAAGATTCTCCTTTTGCTCAACACACCTCGGGGATAAGGTATGTCTTTCGGCTCAGCTTGCAGATTATGAAACTGGATCTTCATGGGATTACGGATGAGAGCTGGGGAGATAGCTCAGTGGGTGAAGTGTTTGCTACAGTAGCAGGAGAACCAGAGAGTCCAAGTTTCACCATCTAGATTAAATGAATGAATGAATGAATGAGTGAATGAGTGATTAAGCAAATAAATAAATAAGTAAGCAAGCAAGCAAGCAAGCAAGCAAGCAAGCAAACAAACAAACAAATAACAGCAAGCCATGTAGCCAGTGGCATGTGCTTACAAACCCAGCGCTGGGTTGCCAGAGAGAGGCAGATTCTTGGGCTTGATGGCCACCCATTCCATTGCATAGGTGATCTATGGGCAGTAATTTAGAAAGACATTTGACATCACTCCCTGGCCTCTACATGCATGGGCATGTCTAGCACCCCCAAACAAATGCACATACAAGTAAAATCAATCTTTGGAATCCTCATGGCAGAGAGTCACAGCATCACATGCTACCAGGATGGCACTCTCTCACTGGAGTGTGAGTGGGGAGTAGAACCATCACATCTAATGGCAACGGTAATAACTGGGTTTTGTGCAGAGGAAACTGCAGGAGTGTTTTGGTTGGGCTCTTGCCCACACAAGGTAGACATGTGATAACCTGATAAACAGAATCAGGGAGACCTGAAGGCCTTCCTTGCCTGGAATATTTGTTAAATAAGAGAGCAGTGCTACTATGGGATGTGATTAATTAATTAGAAAAATTAATGTTAGCCACAGAGTCAACTTCACAACAAGCTGACGGCATATAAGCGTGTTTCAGCTCTTCTAGGTCATGTGTACATCTCGTCCAATGTGTATTTATTAATTACTAACTTCCAGGTAGAATTTGAAATTGTGATTAGACCTATGACACATACTGTTAACTTTAGAAAGGATTGTGCATGATTGTTTTCCCTTGTGCTTATCCTTCCATTGCAGTCTGTGAAGACCTAGCCTGGCTGGTAGTCTGTGACTCCACATGACAACTCACTTCCCAAATGCGGAAGCTCATGTTACATTAATTAGAGTGAAAAATTCCCTCAACTTTGTGCATGAGCTTCTGTGTCTGAAATTCTTGTGCTCCTGATGGGTAAGAAAGCTAATGAGATTCTATTGTCCTTTGGTAGATCTGATTTCAAAAAATGTGCCTTTTGCTCCTGTCATGTTAAGAACACTTGGCAGGAAGAGGTATGCTTAGTGTGTCCCTTTACAGTTAATCATCACTGGAGATGAAGTTTATTATTAAAATTCAGTTTGCACGTATGACGTGGCTTTAAGTTTGGCCATTAGGAAAGTAGATTCTTATATAAAAAAAAAATATTATCAAAGACCATGGCGACTACATTTCTTACAAAATCATATCTTTCAATTCTTTTTTCCTACCAGATGAAAGATAGCTAATGCTTAGCGGAAGAAGTTTAAATAGCTGTTTATTAAATAGAAGTATAGTGTATGAGGGAAAGCTAGCGTTGGAGAATCAGCTGTTGAATATATTGAAGTTCTTTGAACACTCCATTTCTGCTGCTTCTGTTTTAAAATCATGTTTCTGGTATTTTTGTCTGTTTCTCCTTTGTGGTTTTACTTATTGTGACGGTTAGTGCCAGTTGCTGACTTGAAAGTGTCTAGAAGCATCTGGGAGACAGGCGAGCTTCTGGGTGTGCCCCTGTGGAATTATGGCCAGCCTGCTGTGGGGATCATAATTTCCTGACTGGGATCCTGGCCTGTGTAAGTAGGTAAGGAGAACAGAGCAGCCCGAGGAAGCTCTCTGCTTCCTGGATGTGCATGTCACGTGACCAGCTGCTTCAAGCTCCTGCTGCCCCATCTTCCTGTCCCGGAAGTGTCAGCTAGACTAAACCCTTTCTCCTTACGTTGCTTTGTCGGGGTACTTTACATAGCAACAGGAAAAGAAAGTGTACTGGTTGTTTTTTTTTTTTTTTAATTTTTTTTTTTTTTTATTGACTTGACACAAGCTAGGGTCAACTGCAAAGAGGGAAGCTCAGTTGAGAAAACACCTCCATCAGGCTGACCTGTGAGCAGGTCTGCAGGTCATTTTCTTGATTGGTTGTTGATGTGGGAGGGCTCAGAGCATTGCGAGCAGTGGGACTCCTAGCCAGGTGGTGCTGGGCTATGTAAGAAAGCAGGCTGGACCCTTTATCTCTTACTGTGCTACAGAGCAAGTATGCTAAAAACCACAGGCTGTTGTTATCGAGACAGGTTGACTAGTGGGATTGAATTGAAGACCCTGAAATAAACCCACACACCTATACACATTTGATTTTTCACAGGGAAGGCAAAATCGTAAAATTGCAAGGCTTCTATAAGGCAAAGGACATTGTCAATAGGACAAAACAGCAACCAACAGATT